>SNQJ01S0036059.1:0-28558 GCA_010110895.2 Picea sitchensis | reverse complement strand
AATCTATAGTTTAGGAAATATTAGTATTTTTGTAAAATAATTTTTTATTTTAGATGTTTTTTTTTAATATTTTATTGAATTTTGTTTTGTTTAAGTTTGAAGGGAATTAGATGTTTTTTTTTAAATATTTTATTGAATTTTGTTTTTTTTTAAGTTTAAAGGGAATTTTTTTTTTTGTTTTTCTTTGTTTTTCACCATTTTGTTAAGTTTCTTTAAATTTTTATTTTTTTTTTGGGTGGTTTTGAATATATTTTTTTAAATGTGTTTTTGTCTTCATTAAAAATATATATATTTGTGAAGATTTTCTCCATTTAATTTTTAATGTAAATTTAAAAAAAAAAAGAGTTAGTAAATAAATTTTCAAGAGACCATTTAGGATCCAATTTTGGGTTTTTTATTTGTGTAGGGATTTGTTGTCAAGGCCACAGTTTTAATTAGGTCGTAATTAGCTACAATTTTAATGTTTAGAAAAAAATATTTTGCTTTAGGTAGTGTCATGTTTATATTTAGGTATTGATTTTAAGGTTTTTCTAAGCAACTATTTCATGTTTTAAGGTCGTGCTTGAAAAAAGTTGTAATTTTGATCCGGTTAGAAAAACTGGTGCTACTGGTAGCACAATTTTTTAATTTGGGGGTTGATTTAAAAGTTTTTTTGAGCAACCATTTGATCCTTTAAGCCCATGCTTGAAAAAAATTGTAATTTTGACCCAGTTACAAAAAATGTTGCTATCGGTAGCACCACTTTTTGATTTGGGGGTTGATTTTAAAGTTTTTTTGAGCAACCATTTGATCCTTTAAGCCCATGCTTGAAAAACGTTGTAATTTTGACCTGGTTACAAAAAATGGTGCTACCGATAGCACCATTTTTTTATTTGGGGGTTGATTTTCATGTTTTTTATGCAAAAATATGGGTTTTAAGGGCTAGAGTTCTCGTTTTGAGGTCATAGTTCTCATTAAGTTGGTAACTATGTTCAAACTTGCACAACGAGAAACTCTCTATAACATAATCATGATAACCCCCTAGACTCTCTTAAGCTTTTGATAACTAAAGTAATGAAATTATGAGAGGGGAACATGATAAGAGAGTACATCTACCACCATAATCAACAAAGAAACAAATTGACTTGACATTTAACAACCAAACAAGTGAAATACATATTAGCTCAAAAATTATTTGTTTTGATTTAAAATACATGCAATCATTTAAATGACAAGAATGATAATGTAACAAATGAGATGATAGGGATAGGGAAAGAGAGGCACGTAGGTGATCTCTTCAATGCTCTGCACAACAAGATTATAAGCCAGAAACCAATTCACGCAAAGCAAAGCATTGAATCAATGAGTCCCCATCAATAATGATATGGAAATTAAATAGGTAATACGACCAATTATTTTAGGGGTGAATGAGTATGAGGAGTGTTATTTCAAACCCAGATTTATCTTAGAATCTTGTGGCAGTGTGCAATGCCTCTAAAAGTATTTATGTTAGTCCCAAACCCAAACCAATAGTGTTGGTGAAGTAGCATACCCATACGTGTTTTAGTGCCCAAGCACAATTTATCTTTAATCCCTAGGGTGAAATTGATTTCTTTTAAGGAAAAATTGAATGTGTCAAGTGTGTGATAGTTCCAAATCAGTTTTTAATGCTACCATGGGCTATTTGGATCTTTAGTTGTCTTTCTACAACATTAGAACAAGACATGGTGATTGTGGGGAAGTCTCGAGGTAAATGAACTAGTTGGGAAGAAAAATGTTTCATACGCAACGCAAGAGTAAAACATGTCCCTTGATGCACTATCACAACTCCTTCATTTGTGTTTTTTTCTTCTTGTGCATATCTGAAGCATGCATGTGTTAGGAAGAGGCCCACAAGAAAAACACATTGCTTTCTTTATTGTTGCACACGTCTACCTTGTGTGCGTTTCCTTTATAGAATATTTTAACATATGCAAGGCTCAACATGTGACTCCTCAAGGTGAACTGCATCATTGGTTTCCTTGATCCACTATTGTAGCTACCCAACTATGTGTGTTTTGGCTTCCTAAGGAAAGATTGCATCACTACTTGTGTTGATATGTTGTTGTGCCTCCTCTTGTAATGCACTTTACTTTGGGATGGCCAATGATCGAAAAAAAAATGAAGTAAATATTTCTTCCACAAGTAAAAACATCACTTGTCAAGTTAGTGCATTCTCCACTACAAGGAAAACATCACCTAACAGAGGTTTTTGTGAACGTTTTTAGTGTTACAGGATTGAACAAAATTGTCAAAAAAACCTCCAATAAAACCTCTGTTATTGACAATGGAGGTTTTAATGAAAGATTTAATGAATGTTCATTACAACTAATTTTTTTAGGTGGCTAGAGGTTCTAATGATGATCATTATATATTTTGTATCCATTTTTGTACTTTAAGGGTGGAAAAATTGGAGCAATTAACTTATAGGGGTTCAGAACCTTTTAAAGCCCATTTGATTCCTTAAACGACCATTTTTTGGGTCAGAACTTTGTGAGCTTATCTCTAGCTTCTCAATGTTTTTCTATCCTTCGAAATCTTTCCATTGGTACACATATCACCTCAATCGAACTTCATATGCAAAAGTTATGCCTCCCACAAGTTGAACTATCCTGTTGACCACCATGGTAACAAGTGGATGCCACAAAAAATTCGAGAGTGGTATTCTATGAGCATAACAGAGGAGGAGAGATTATGTAGCAGCCACACATGCAACAGGTCAAAGGAAACTCCACAAAGAGTGCCTATTTCTTTGTACTTGCATTATTTCTATACCAGAAAAATGAGAGTAGAGCAACCTCACCTTCTAGCTGGGTTTTCTCCCATATTGGGTTTCTGAGGTCATATCTTGTGTTTATTTGTGGATGGTGTGATTGTATTTTAATTTTCTCTATTTTCTGCATTTTATCTATTTCATGCATAAGCAAAAAAATCAGTAACTAAATATTCTGGAAATCTAAAGGAAAAATAACCTTAATAATAAAGATTTCAACTATTTATAAGATATGTTGTGAGAAATTGTTACAGTGGAATAGCCACGCTAATTTACAGATCATATTGGTACCAGAGCCAAGTTTTTCTTTTAGGTATTTGTGGGAAGTTGTAGGATCTAGGAATCAACTTAACGAGAAGTTGCAAAAACTCTAGCCATGACGGACGAGTATGTTCATAATAACCATCAAGATCCAACATAAGAGATATTTGAGTGGATGGAAGCACAAGTTTTCAACATTAGTTGCAATATGAACCTCCTCATTGCGGCTCTAGCAAGAAAGCGTGGACCATTCAAAGATGATGGAGGGCCTAACTCAGAGATCAGATAGAAGGGGAAATCGAGAGAATGAGAAGACTAAGGAAAGGAGTCGTCGAAAGAATCTAAGAAAGAGCAGTTGAGTTCGAGTGTCGTTAACCTTTCACAGTCCCTATTCAAGATGGAAGTGAAATTGGAAATAAAGACATACCAAGGAGAGATCGTTGCATTAAAACTGAATCATTGGTTGCAACAACTAGAAGTTTATTTTAGCGTTCACTATATATATGAAGGGAAAAATATTACATTTGCTATATTGAAGTTAGAGGGTCATGCTTTAACCTGGTGGGAAAGCCACAAAGAAACACTTAGGTTAGAGGGTGATCTGCTAGTAACTAGGTGGGGGGACTTCAAAACCCTCTTCAAGTCCCAATTCTACCATATCGGGTAAGTAGAGTACCAATGGATCCGATGGCACTACTTCAGGCAGAGGCAGGGGTAGAGTGTACAAGAGTACACCACTGGGTTTATAAAGATGGCCAGCATTCTAAGTATCTCTCCCAAGAACCTAGATATACTCCTCAAGTATATGGGGGGTTTACATAGTCATCTATGAAAGCAGGTGATGCTCTTCAAGCCAAGGACAGTGGATGAGGCTTGTGTATAGGTAGAATACCTGGAAATCATAGGACAACAGAAGGGGAAACCAAGTGATTCGAAGAAAAACGAGCACCATGAAGCTTCCAAGGAGAGGAAGTAGAAGTTGAAATGGGTGGGAAATAAGAAGACATCAACCACTACACATCAGTGCAAAGATCCAAAAAACCATTGCAATCATTTCAACATTGATGGCCACACCAAGGAAAATGTTGGAAACTACATCCATAACTAAACCCGCAGAACCACAAGAAGGATGGAAAGAAAAAGAGCCTTCTAGCCACATGTTCAAGAAATTGGGTTGAAAGTAGCTCAGATGTGGATGAAAATATTGCTTGTACATCTGTGTAGAAGGAGGTGACTCTGAGTAGCCTTCATCACTAGGAAGAGAAGGAGATGACCAAGCTCTTTCAAATCAATATTCAAGTCAAGAAGACCAAGATAAATGCTTTGTTCAACTCTGGTTCATAGGCTAATCTAATAGTAATAGATTTGGTCTACAAGCTTGGATTGGAGGTTCACAATCATCCTAGCCTCTATCCATTGGGTTGGGTAAACAAGGATGTAGAGATAAAGGCAACGAAAGTGTGTAAGATTAAATTTGTTGTAAGTGTTGATTTTATTGATGAAGTGGAATTGGATGTAGTACCCCTTGATGTATGTAGAGTAGTGTTTGGAAGCCCCTACATGTATATGAGGGATGTAATATTCATGAAATATTTCATTTGCTAGATTGAAGTTAGAGGGTCATGCTTTAACCTGGTGGGAAATCCACACAAAAACACTTAGGCTGGAGGGTGATCCGCTAGTAACTAGGTGGGGGGATTTCAAAACCCTCTTCAAGTCCCAATTCTACCATATTGGGTAAGTAGAGGACCAATGGATCCGATGGCACTACTTTAGGCAGAGGCAGGGGTAGAGTGTACAAGAGTACACCACTGGGTTTATAAATATGGCCATCATAGTAGGTATCTCTCCCAAGAACCTAGATGTACTCCTAGAGTATATGAGGGGTTTACACAATCATCTATGAAAGCAGGTGATGCTCTTCAATCCAAGGATAGTGGATGAGGCATGTGTACAGGAACAATACCTAGAAAGCATAGGACAAAATAAGGCGAAACCAAGTGGTTCGAAGAAAAAATAGCACCATGAAGCTTCCAAGGAGGGGAAGAAGAAGTTGAAAAGGGTGGGGAATAAGAAGACATCATCCACTACACATCAGTGCAAAGATCCCGAAAACCATTGTAATCATTGCAACTTTGATGGCCACACCAAGGAAAATTTTGGAAACTAAATCCAGAGCTAAACCCGCAGAACCATAAGAAGGACAGAAAGAAAAAGAACCTTCTAGCCACATGTTCGAGAAATCAGGTTGAAAGTATCCCACATGTGGATGGAAATATTGTCTGTACATCTGTGCAAAAGGAGGTGAATCTGAGTAGCCTTCATCACTAGGAAGAGAATGAGATGACCAAGCTCTTCCAGATCAAGATTCAAGTCAAGAATACCAAGATAGATGCTTTGTTCGACTCTGGTTCACAGGCTAATCTCATAGTAACAGATTTGGTCTACAAGCTTGGATTGGAGGTTCACAATCATCCTAGCCCCTATCCATTGGGTTGGGTAAACAAGGATGTAGAGATAAAGGTAAGGAAAATGTGTAAGATTAAATTTGTTGCAAGTGTTGATTTTATTGATGAAGTGGAATTGGATGTAGTACCCCTTGATGTATGTAGAGTAGTGTTTGGAAGCCCCTACATGTATATGAGGAATGCAATATTCATGCGTAGAGACAACCAATACTGACTAATCAAGGATGGGAAGTCCTACATCATTAACGCACATAAAGGAAAGTCAAAGATCTCACTGGTAAGTGCCAACCAAGCTAATAAGTTGATTAGTTCTAGTAAGAAATATGTTTTTCTTTTCTTAAGAGAAAATCAGTCTAATGATGAGTCAATGAGAATAAAGGAATCCCTAAAGGGGTGTACTAAAGAACAAAAAAATCAGTTGGAGGAGTTTCTACAGGGATACAAAGGAGTGTTCAAGGAGCCTAAAGGGATACCACCCAAGAGGGATGTGGAACACAAAATACAGTTATTTCCAGACTCCCCATTGTTGAATATTGGGTTGTATAGATAGTTTGTTCTAGAATTAAATGAAGTGAAGAAGTAGTTGCAACCATTGTTGGAGCAGGGTGTGATTCCACCAAGTACCTCATATTGTGGGTAACCCATCATAATTGTTCCTAAGAAGGATGGGACTTGGAGAATGTGTATCAATTACAGGGCATTGAACAAGATTACACCGAAGAATCGATACTCTCTTCTAAGGATCAATGATCTGTTGGACCAACTGCAACATGCCAAGCACTTCACTGAGATGGATTTCGAGTCGGGATATCACCAAGTACGAGTTAAAGAAGAATATACTTGGAATATTTCCTTCAAGGAAAGGCAAGGTTTGTATGAGTGGTTGGTTATGCGATTTAGTTTATACAACGCACCGGCTACATTTATGAGACTAATGAATGATGTTTTATGCCCCTATCTAGATTCATTGTTATTGTTTATTTGGATGATATACTGATTTATAATGCTACTTAGGAGGAACACATATCACATCTTATGCAGGTGTTAGAGACTCTTAAAAATCACCAGTTGTTGACCAATCTCAAGAAATGTGAGTTTTCTTAATAGTCTTTGGTGTATTTGGGGTATGTGATTGGTGGAGGGGAGCTCAAGATAGATCTCGCAAATATGGAGGCCATCATGAAATGACCAGTCCCTACAAATGTCACTGAATTTAGGAGTTTGGTTGGGACAACACAATACTTTCAGAAGTTCATAGCTTCATTTTAAATGGTAGTTGCACCACTCCACACCATAATAACCAGTGGTAAGAGTTTCTAGTGGGGGAATAATCGACAGAAGGCCTTTGATGAGATGAAAAGAAAGACCAATCAAGATTTACTGCTTGCACTACCAAACTTGCAGAATCCCTTCAAAGTGGAGACAAATGCAAGTGGGTATTCCATGGGAGAAATATTGATGTAGGGAGGAAGGCCCGTCTAATATCATTCTAAAGTGTTTTATGGAGCAGTTCTCAAATACCCTACCTAAAACAAGGAGATATATGCCTTGGTACAAGATGTCAAAAAGTGGAAGAACTATCTGATAGGAAAGGAGACCATCATCCACAGAGATCACCAGGCACTACAATATTTGCATGCCTAGAATAAGCTACAACAAACCAGACATTACAAATGGATGTGGTTTTTACAACAATTTCATCTAGTCATCAAGTATAAGAAGGGTAGCACAAACAAGTTGGTAGACATGCTTTCATGGCCACCCACATCCAAGATTACAACTTTGGAAACTCTGATGCACATGAAGCCTTTTACCCATGATGCATACAAAGAGGCATACATAGAAGATGATGACTTGAAGGTGTCTCAACAACTATAGGGTCATAATTATATAGAAGAAGGTGATGGAAAGGATGGCTATCATTTATAGAATGGTTTACTCTACAAACTTGACAAGTTTTGTGTTCCTAAATTTGAATGATTGCAACTTTTCATAGTGGCTCACACCTCCAAGGTTGGATAACATTTTGGTGTTGGAAAGACAGTTGCCAAATTACAAAGGTATGTGCATTGGCCCATAATGCAAGAAGATGTAGCACAATATATTAGAGGATGTATACTTTTTTCTACCAACAAGCCAAACAATAGGAAGCAAGGTCTATACCATCCCTTTCCTGTACCCACTTGACCTTGGGAAATAATTTCCATGTATTTTATGGGAGGTTTACCAACTACATGGAAGGGACATGACTATTTATTTATGGTAGTTTACAGGTTCAACAAAATGTGCATTTGCATGCCTTGTAAAAAGACCATCAAGGGACGTGAAGCAACAAACTTGTTCTTTGAACAAGTTTGAGTGCACTTTGGGCTACCAAGGAGAATCACATCAAATAGGGATATTGGGTTTCTCAGTGCATTTTGGACTACATTGTGAGAGAAGATGGACACTAAGTTGAAGAGATCTACAACATTCCATCCATAGGCAGATGAGAAGACATAAGTAGTCAACATTACTTTGGTCCAAATTTTGAGGGCTTACAATAAGAAGCATCTGAAGACCTGGGATGAAAATTTGATCTATATACAACACTCTTATAGCAGACCAGTCCACACTTCGACTGGTAAGTCAACTTTTGAAACTTGCTTTGGGTATTTTCTACCTTCACCCTTAGATGTTGTATATGGACAACAAGGAGGAGTGAGGGAGGACCTCACATGAGATGAATTAATAGAAGAAACAATTGTTGAGAAGATCAGGCATATCCATTTGCAAGTACAAGAGACACTGAAGAAGTCACAGGAAAAGTACAAGGCTAGGCATGACCAACAAAGAATAGAGAACATTTAGAGTGGGAGATAGAGTATGGCTACAATTGAATAAGTAAAGGCCACATGATCCTGGTAAGAATATCAATTCTCTGCGGTATGGCCCTATTGAGGTATTGGAAAAGGTCGTAGATAATTCCTACAGACTTAGTCTACCCCCATACATGCACATTTACTCAGTAGTGAATGTGGAGAATCTTAAACTCTATGATCCTTCCATGTTGGATCAAGAGGAGGAGAAGGTCCTACCTTCCATAGAGGAGTTAGCACCAGATGCTCAGGAAGAGTTGGTAGATTACACCGTTTTGTAGAAGAGGAGGAGAAGGTCCTAAATTCCATAGAGGAGCACTGTGATGCCTGTGAAGTTGAGCTGGTGGATTACACCGCTTAGAAGCTGGTCCAAAACTACAAGAAGTGCAACATGACCTTTCGAAAATTGGGTTGAAAGGACAACTCTAGGAAAGCAAAGTGGTACTCCAGGAGAAGGTGGAGGGAAAATTTCCTCATCTCATTCAAGAAATATTTTAGACCAAAATCCTCCCTAAATGGGGGAGGCATGATCTAGATTGACTTCATTATATTGTTTTGCCATTCATCTATCTAGATCCTTTCAGAGTGGAAAATTTTGGAGGAATAAGCTTGCAGGGCCATTTTAGTGGCAGGTCCTAGTTTGGAAAATTGGGGTCTGGAACCTTCTGAGACCATTTTGAGGCATCAAACGACATTTTTTGGGGTTGAAAATTTCTTTAAATAGTTTGGACCTCGTGACGCTATTATCCACATCGAGTTCTTTCCAACAATGAAAAAATTGTGTCAATCAGAGCCCATATGCAAAATTTATTCCTCTCGCAAGTTGACCTACCATGTTGACCACTATGGTACGAGAGGATGCCACATCATTCCTCGTTACTCACGCATATGAGGCTAGCCATGTTTATAATTTCAAGAAGATTCTAGAAGGTCCAAAACCCTATCACAATTGAGGGTTGAGGAAGTCAAAAACCTACCCGTAGAAGGCTATCAGACTATGTTAAATACCAGTCCACTAGGAGGAGAAGGGGCCATTCTTTTGCATTGTATCTTGTTCCATAGATGAGAAAATAATATGAGAGGGGTATTCTATGAGCATAACAGAGGAGGAGATATTTCGTAGCAACGATACAAGCCACATGTCAAAGGAAACTCCACATACAATGCCTCTTTCTTTGTACTTGCATCATTTCTATACTAGAGAAAAGAGAGCAAAACAACCTCACCTTCTAGTTGGGTTTTCTCTCGTATTGGGTTTCCCAAGTCATATCTTGTGTTTATTTGTGGATGGTGTGATTGTGTTTTACTATTCTTTATTTTTCACATTTTCTCTATTTCATGCATAAGCAGAAAAAACAGTAACTAAATATTCTGGAAATCTAAAGGAAAAATAACCTTAATAATAAAGATTCAGCTATTTATAAGATATGTTATGATGAATTGTTCCAATGGAATATCTACAACAATTTACCTATCAAAAAACACTAACCCTAACCCTAGATGACTATCAAGCTATGTTAAATGTTAGGCCACTAGAAAAGCAAGGGGTTCCATTCTTATTATATTTTTTATTGTTCCATAGTTTAGCATAGCATATGGGAGCAGGTATTGAAGCATAACAAAGGAAGTAGAAGATCTTGTAGGATCCATATTGGCCATAATGTCCATGGAAACTCCATAATGAACCATTTCTTTGTATTTTCATTTCATAACTGAGAAGAAAAGAGTGGAGCAGAGGCCTTGACTTCTAGTTGGGTTTTCCATGTATTGGGTTTTCCTAGGGTACACCTTGTGTTCATTGTGTGGATGGTACGTTATTTTCTTGTCTTTTTCGTTTTGATTTTAGTTTATTTAGTATTTCATGCATTAAGCTAGTATCATTAAATTCAAAATCTAAGTAAAACACAATATAATAAGAGATTTAAGAATATTGTAAGATTTTTTGTGATAAACTCTTCCAACGGAATATCCACGACAATTTACAAAGTCATATTGATATCAAAGTAGTTTTCTTTGGGGTTTTGTGGGAAGTTGAAATATCTAGGAAGTGGTGTAAAAAATAAGTCTCAAAACCCTATCCATGGAAGATGAGTACAATAACAACAATCCATGAGATGAGTTAGAAGAGAGATTTTCAGAGTTGTAAGCACAAGTCATTGACATCTATCACAACATGGCCATTCTCATGGTAGCTCTAGAGAACAAGTTTGGACCTTTTATAGATTTTGGTGGTTCTAACTGATAATTTGGATCAGATGAGAAATCTGATGAAATAAAGACTCAGAGAAGGAGTAAAAAAAAAGGCTAGAGAAAGAGAGACCAAGTTCCAATGTGATCACTTCTTCCTAATCTCTATTTAAAGTGGAAGAGAAAGTGGACATCAAAACCTACCAAGGTAAGATCGATGTTTTTGAATCAATGGTTGCAAGATTTATAAGTGTATTTCAGTGTTCATAACACGACATAAGAGAAAAAGGTTTCATTTTCCTAATGTAAGTTAGAGGGTCCTGCCCAAACTTGGTGGGAAAGTCACACAAAGGTGCTTATACTAGAGGGTGATCCCCTAGTAACGTCTAAGTGGGAGGTGTTTAAAACCATCATTAATTCCTAGTTCTACCCTCTTGGGTATGAAGAGGACCAATGGATCTGTTGGCATTAATTTCGAAAGAAGACCAGAAAAGTGTGTAAGAGTACACAATTGATTTTAGAAAAAATGGGCATTATGTTGAGTATATATTTTAAGAACTTGGATGTACTCCTCAAGTATCATGGTGGTCTACATAGTCATTTATAGAGGAAAGCGATGCTCTTTAAACCTAGGATAGTTAATGAGGCTTGTGAGAAAGAACAATATTTGAAGAATATGGGTAAGAATAAAGGAAAACCAAGTGGTTCCAAGAAAAAACACCACTAAGATGCTTCCAAGGAGGGAAAGAAGAAGTGGAAAGGAAAGGATAAAGAGACAACGGCCATTGCACATCAATGAAAGGGTCCAAACAACAATTGTAATCATTGTAATATTGATGGTCACACCGAATATATGTATTGGAAGCTAAATCCATAGATAAATCTAAATAACCACAAGAAGGATTCCAAGAAGAAGGACATGCTAGTAGTGGATTTAGGCAACCAGGTAGAAAGAAACTCAGATGTTTATGAAAATATTATTTGCACAATAATGCACAAGGAGGTAGCCTCCATCCCAAGGAAGAGAATGAGATGACTAAAATATTCCATATTAAGATCTAGGTCAAGAACACAAAGGTGGATGCTCTATTTGATTTTGGTTCGTAGAACAACCTCATAGTATAATATCTAGTCAATAAACTTGGATTGGAAGTTCATGACTATCCTCACCCATATCCATTGGGATGGGTAAATAAGGATGTAGAGCACATGGTCACTAAGTAGTGTAAGATCAAATTTGTTATTAGTGAAAAATATATTGATGAATTGGAGGTAGATGTAGTACCACTTGATGTGTGTGGTGTAGTGTTTGGAATCCCCTACATGTAAATGAGGGATGTACTATTCACGAGGAGAAAAAAATGGTACCACTTGATGAAGGATGTGAAGTCCATAATCAATTCACACAAAGGTAAATCTGATATCACCTCTCTAATAAGTGCCAATGAAGATAATAAATTTCTTAGTTCTAGTACGAAGTTTGTATTACTCTTCTTAATAGAGAATCAACCATGAGTGAATCAGTAAAAGTAAAGGCATCTTTAGAGGGATTTACTAAAGAGAATAGACATCATTTGGAGGATATTTTTTGAGCATATAGAGAAGTGTTATAAGATCCTAAAGGGTTACCACATAAGAGGGAAGTGGATCACGTGATACAGTTGTGGCTTGAATCCCCATTTCCAAACATTGGGTTATACAAGAAATCCATCTAGGAAGAAGATGAAGTGAGGAAACAATGTAGTAATGATTGGGGTAGGGAGTAATTCGACCAATCACCTCACCTTGTGGGTCACCTATTATCATAGTACCTAAGAAGGATGGGACTTGGAGAATGTGTTTTGACTATGGAGCTTTGAATAAGATCACCATCAAGAATTTATACCCTCTACCTAGGGTCAATGACTTACTAGATCAATTATAGCATGCCAAGTACTTCACCAAGTCGGATCTTAATTGGGATACGACTAGATACAAGTTAAATAACAAGACACTTGGAATATTTCATTCAAGACAAGGAAAGGTCTATATTTATGGCTATTAATGCATTTTGGTTTATGTAATGCACCAACTACATTTATACCTTTGATTAATGATGTATTCCATCCCTTTCTACATTCATTTGTAATAGTGTACTTAGATCGTATGTTGGTTTATAGATATACCCAAGAAGAGCATATCTCACATCTCATGCATGTGTTAGAGACTTTGAAAAAACATTCATTGTTGTATCTGGGCTATGTGATTGATGGAGGGGAACTCAAGATAGATCCCACAAATATGGATGCCATCCTCAAGTGGTCAATTCCTACTAATGTCACTAAAGTTAGGAGTTTTTTTGGGGTATCATAGCTAGTTTATAACATCCTCTTCAGTTGTGATTTCACCACTCCATGCCATAACAATGAGTGATAATAGTTTCCCATGGGGAAATAACCAATAGAAATATTTTGATGAACTGAAATGAAATATCATTCAAGCACTAGTTCTTGTAATGCCTAATTTGTAGAAGACTTTGAAACTATAAACATATGCAAGTGGATATGTTATGGGAGAGGTCTTAATGCATGGAGGTAAGATGATATGACAAGAAAATCTATGCTCTAGTTCAATTTGTTAATAAATGGAAGCACTATTTTATGAGCAAGGAGACCATCATCCACACTGATCACTAGCCACTAGAATATTTGCAAGCCTAGAGTAACCTTTAAAAAACTAGGCACTACAAGTGGATGCAGTTTTTATAGCAATTTCATCTAATCATCAAATATAAAAAGGGTAGAACTAATAAGTTCGTAGACATGATTTCAAGGCCAACCACATTGAAGATCATAGCTTTGGGAACTCTTATGCACATGGAGACCTTCACTCATTATGCATACAAAGAGGCATAGAAAAAATATGAGGACTTCAAAGAGGCGTTTCGATATCTACATGGCCAAGTTTGCGTAGAAGAAGGTGATGGTAAAGCTGACTATGATATCCAATATGGGTTTCTCTACAATATAGGAAATCTTTGTGTTCCTACAAGTGTAATATTGCATCTTATTAGATAGGCTCACACCTCCAACGTTGTAGGGAATTTTTTGGTGTTGGGAAGACAATGGCCAACTTACATGGGTATGTGTATTGGCCTAGAATGAATGAATATTTAGCTCAATTTATTAGAGGATGCATACTTGTTTGTACCAACAAGCCTACTAATAGAAAGCAAGGTTTATACCATTCCCTACCCGTACCAACTAGATCATGGGAGAGCATCTCCATGGATTTTTACGGGTGGTTTTCCAAGAACAAGGAAGGGACATGACTGCATGTTTGTGTTTGTTTATAGGTTTAATAAGATGTGCATTCTCATGGCTTGTAAAAATACCATCAAGGGACAATATGAAACAAACATGTTCTTTGAAAAGGTTTGTGTGCATTTTGGGATACCAAGGAGCATCATCTAAAATAGATATACTAGATTTCTTCATGCCTTTTAGATTACACTTTGGGATAATATGGATACTGAGTTGAAAAGATCCACAAACAGATGGGCAAACAAAAGTAGTGAATATGACATTGGTTCAACTTTTGAAGGGTTACAATTAGAAGCATCCATGGACTTTGGCTGAAAATTTGATTTATATTCAACACTCTTATAACAAAGTAGTCCATACTTCTTCTAGTAAGCCCCATTTTCAAACTTGCTTTGGGTATTTACCACCTTTTCCTTTATATGTTGTATATGGACATCAAAGAGGAGTGAGGTAAGACACCATATGAAACAAATTGAAGGTTGGAAAATTCATTGACAATATCAAGTAGATCCATTTGCAAGTACAAGAGACATTGAAGAAGTCATAGGAAAATTACATGGCCTAACATGATCAACACATAAATGAGTAAAACATTCAAGGTGGGAGATAGAGTTTGGTTACATCTAAATAAGGAAAGGATTGCAATAATATCAAGGCTCTATGCTATGGTCCCTTTGAAGTGATGGAAAAGGTGGGTGATAATACCTATAGATTCAATCTACCCCCATACATGCACATTTACTTAGTAATAAATGTGAAAAACATGAAACTCTACAAACCTCCCATGTTGGACCATGAAATTAATGACCAAGTCTTACCTACCATAGAGGAATTAGCACCAAATTCTCAAGCAAAATTAGTAGAAGATATAGATTTTCAAAGGAAGTCCAACATAACCAAATAGGTGTAGCATGAAATCTGGTAGATTAGGTTGAAAGGAAAAATTCTAGGCAAGGTCAAGTGACACATCAGGGAGAAGGTAGAGGAAAACATTTGTCACCTCCTCTAGTAAAATATTTTTGGGACTAAAATCCTTCCTAAATTGGGAGGTATGATCTAGAATGGATCATCTATTTTGGTACTTTTTGGGTGGAACAATTGGAGTTATTCGCTTGCAAGGCCCATTTTAGGAGCAGGTTATGCTTTGGAGATTTGGGGTCCAAAACCTCTTAGATCATATTAAATGCCTTAAATGGTTGTTTTTATGGTTGAAACTTTGTTATCCAAGCTTTATCCTATTGAAATTGTTCTACACTTCAAGATATTTCCAATGACATGAAGATCACCTAAATAAGACTTTGTATGCGGAAGTTATTCCTCTTGCAAGTTGACCTATCTTGTTGACCACTATGGTACCAAGTGGATGCCACATTGGCTTCCATTACTCACACATGTGGACTTTCAAGAAGATTTTAGAGAGTCCAAAACACTAACATTAATTGGGGGTTGAGGCATGCAAAACCCTAACCCTAACCCTAGAAGACTATCATACTATGTTAAATATTGGGCCACTAGGAAAGGAAAAGGTTCCATTCTTATTGTATTGTTTATTGTTCCATAGTTGAGCATAACATTTGGGAGTCAAATATTGAACATAACAGAGGAATTAGAAGATCCTGTAGCATCCATAATGGTCATAGTGTTCATGGAAACTCCATAGTGAATGCTCTTTTCTTTGTATTTGTATTTATAACTGAGAAGAAAAGAGCAGAACATAAGCCTCACCTTCTAGTTGGGTTTTTTCATTATTGGGTTTTCTCATGGTACATGCAATTTTAAATGTGTGGATAGTGTGTTATTTGCTTATCTCATTTCAGTTTTAGTTTATTTAGTATTTCATGCATTAAGCTAGTAACATTAAATATGAAATCTAAGTAAAACACAATATAATAAGCATTTTCATAATATTGTAAGATATATTCCGATGAACTGTTTTGATGGAATATCCATATCCATGGTAGTTTACATATCAAATAGACATTTTTTGTTATGATGCATTTACATTGTTCAGGTGCATTGGTGTGCTCATAGTTAATTAACACCAATGCATATTATATATTTTTAAAGCATTGGTGCATATATCATATATTTAGAAAGCACCAACGTGTGTTATATATTTTTAAAGCACCAATGCATATACCATATTGTGCACCATAAAGTATTCTAACAATAATGATAATAGTCATGACAATGATAGTGATATTGTTGAAGGGAGTGGTGTTCTTTTTGTCTTTAGAAACATTAGACTTGCTCTTATTACAATTACTAGCACTAGTGTGTTTGCTCATGTATATAACACCAGTGCATTTCTTCATGTATATAGAATTGGTGCACTTGTTCATGTATATAGCATCGATGCATAACATTAATTTAAACACAATGTTGTGTAAATATGCACATGTCGCACCACATTCAAATGAATGCAATGCATCAATATGTTTCAATGTTGAATTTATCCACGTTGTGGGTATGCAAATGCAACTTCTTGATTTTTGAAAAAAAATCAATCAATAATTAAAAATCAATATATATTTTATAATAATATTGATCTTTACATTTTAATTTTTGCATTAGATATAATCATTGGATTAATATATTGTAATATTTTAACAAATATACCAATGGATTACACCTTTATTTATTGTAACAATGTAAATCATCCATATATTTAATTGACAATTAAATATTTATGACACTAGACAATGCAACATAAGAAGAAACTTGCTTTATTATGTATGAATAAAGGACCTTTTATTATACAAAATGAAACAATATAAAGGTTTGTTATAATCAAAATGTCAATAAATAATTGTTACAACCTGCCATCATCTAATTGGGACACTATGTACACATTAAACAAAATGTATGATTTTCGCGAAGAAACATCTCAAAATATACAATGTGTAACATTCAATTATATTGATCATCATTCATCACTCCGACTGCTATCATTGCTTGAACTTCTTGCATCCCTCATTCCTTCATTAGCTACATGGGATATTATACTAGCATTATTTGGTTGAATGTTTTGTTGATTGGCTTGAGTTTGCTCTGCCTCTTCATGTTCCATCTACAAACCTAGAAATAAATTGTAATGAGTATATCCACATTTTTAACATAATATACATGATTACATAAATCATAGTGTACCATAGAAATGAGTAATTTATAAACAATACATATTCTTTCGAAGCCATTCCTCATGCTATCTCTCAACATATTTTATGTCGGCTCCACTTCATACTTTGTTTCCTACGAGTTTATACAAAATGACAAAACACATATATAATTAAAGATTTCTTATTGTTCCATTAATTATAAAATAAGGGAAGTAAAACACCATTATACCTACTTACACATTGTTCAATTAACCCTTGATACTCCAACATATATTCATAACCCATACTTAATCCAATGTCGATCATATTTAGATGGCTCTTCTCTATATGTTAACACCTTAAATTAAGTAAAAGGTAAAAATCACAACAAATATGAAATGTTAAGTAAGGAAGTGGCATGTACTCACAAATGTTGCAATCAACACTTTTTTGTCTCGTTGTTTCGTCTTATATGTGAAAGGGGTTTCATTTTGCTTTCTTTTATGCAACACAAAAATAAAAAATTAATGTTTCATGTGATAATTAAACTTCTAATTACACAAGAAATCGATTATTTCATACATTTGATTTATTTAATTGTTGGGATAGCTACATCTCTACCAACATGTTTTGGATATGTCATTATTTGTCATTTATAATTTTCTTGATATTCCTAAATAAGGAAAAACGTAATAAAAAACTATTAATATTTATATGAAAGTAAATATATTAGAAATATTAACTTGGTATTTTTTGGACTAATATATACATATTATAGAAAAACATGTTTAGCAATAATACTTAGTAAATGATTTTTTTTGTTATTGTGTGTTTTTTCTATTGTAAATTGCATATGTCTCACTGACCATTTCCCCATAAATGCTTACTATTGTTTAAATATAATCCAATTCTTAGATTCCAACATCACTCCAATTGAATTGAGGAACAATTCATCATCATTTACTTCCTTCATAATTTTTATCTTCTTAGGAGAGCCTTATGTTCCCTTGCTATCAATCATTGCACGACATTAAGCATATGTGAAAGCAATGTTTGGAACATGCTATCTATTATCATCAAGAAGCATATTATTAGTAAAATGTTAAAGAAAAACTTCACATCAATCACTTTTGATCCACCTAATCCTCCTCTTTGCAACATTTCATAAAAAAATTATGATCTTTTCCACTCAGACTGTGAATAATTCAAATATATAACTTTATATTAAAACTTCAATTAACTTGTCACATTATCTTCTTGGGATGTGCTTCCCCCTCGATTGTCCCTATAAGTATTTTCCCCTGATCTTCTGTCAATAAAGATACATAATGAGATATACAAATTATGCAATATGTTTTACAAACTAAGTACACAATTTTAGGCTAAAATTGTTTTTAGTTTGGTCTGTGCACTTTGTAAATTAATCTACATTGTTGTGCATTATACAATAATACACACCAATGTGTGTTTATTGTATAATGCACATTTTTAAAACTATTATATTTGACTTATGTGTTTATACAATAACCATCGTACCAATGGGTCACTACTATAAATTGAGCACTGATAACCCCAATTTTTTTTTTTCTAAAAAATGATAGCATTAATCGATGCACTTTACAGTAAATAATGTACTAGTGTGTGTTTACTTTACTATGAGCATTGTACGACCCGAAAGATATTTAAAAAAAATCTCACATCAATAGGTTTTGGGACCTAAAGCAATGAGTGGTCCCAATCCAACAAATACTCAAAGAAATGAGCGGTCTTAATCCAACAAATACCCAAATCCCTAAATATAAATACCCAACAAATAGCCAAAGCTCCAAAAAAAAATCTCATTATGAAAGGGGTTGTTACACCCATACTGGTAGGATTTGTAGTGATATAAAAAAAATGGAATCAACAAGAAATATACGATTTGTATCATTGAAGGTGAGTATATTTTCTTGAAAATGAAAATATAATGAGAGTTCACATGCCTAAAATTTATCCTCTAAGATTTGGATGTGACTCATGGCGATCCCTTACAAATTCATCTCTTTAGAAAAATATGCCATGTCTAATCTCTTCTCTTGTAAAATTATTTTGCATAAGTCTCCACTCTAACTTTTGGAGAAAGGATGGAACAAGAATTAAGGTTCCTTTTTTGAAAATCTAGAAGTTGAATCAACTATGTTTAGTATGGTGCTTGGTCGTCTTCCTTGCTTGTGCCTGATGTTGGGACCAAATTCTCTTTTTTTTTTTTAATAATTACACAATTGCCGAGTCTAAAATAGATGTTGCAAATCTTGGGTTGTTTATCCTTTCACATGTGTTAGTTCCTCCCAAACAATTAGTAGCACTTATGCCATTTTTTGGTCCTCTTTAGAGTCGGTCTGATTACTTGAATATTGTTAAATGCAAACAAAGAATTTTCATGTATAATAAATGCATGGACAATTATGTTTATGGAAACTTTAATAGGAAGAATTTGTTATATATCAATGCTCATCCACACACTCATGGGAATATTGCAGGGTTCACAAATATTTGTAGGTGCTCATTATTCAATGCAATTTTTTCATTCGAGGAACACTCAAATGAAAAAAGAGTTATTTATGAAAAGGAAGAAATCCAAATTTGTTGTTGTGCATGTAATACATAGTTTGCCTCCTTGTGATGAGTTGTTAATAAACTATAAATTTTGTATATCACCAACTGCTCATCTAAGGCGACTTGCATTGGCACTATCTTTAGACATCCCCTTAGGGCATAAGGAAAATATCATTGAGTAATTGTATTTTTGAATTTTTAGTGAAATTAATGTAAATTTATTGCCTAATTTAACATTTGTTTTATAATTTGGTTGGTTGTTTTATAAATTGGTTGGTTGCATACATCTTAGACTTGAAAAACAAAGATAAGATGCATAGGGGAAATATATTTTGAGAGGAGATATGATAAATGATCTTGAGCTTACACAAGTGAAGACATGGTAAAGGAAAGATACATTTTTACAATTGGCAAAGACAAGTGAAGACATGGTAAATGAAAGATACATTTTTACAATTGGCAAAGGAACACATAGATAAAAAAAAAGTACATTCATGTAGGCAACAATCAATCAAGTAGGGTGACCTCATAAAAGAGGAAGAAATAATTCTTTTATATTTAATGGGAGTGTACCATAAAAGTAACTCCCTCAATAGCCAAATGCTTTTGACTAGATACCATGGCAATGTCACAAGCCTTCTTGTTTTTTATAATCAATTGAAAGGTATACACTAAACAAAGTACATTATAATTGCACTTTCATAATGTAGAAGTCATCTTCTTTATTTTTACTTTGTATAAAAATAACTCCCTCAAAAAGTAACTAACTCCCTCAATAGCCAAATACTTTTGAATAGATACATGGCAATGTCACAAGCCTTCTTGTTTTTCATAATCAATTGAAAGGGAATATACTAAACAAAGTACATTATAATTGCACTTCCACATTGAGATGTGGAAGTGATCATCTTTACTTTTACTTTGTAAATGTGGAAGTGATCTTCTTTACTTCTACTTTGTATAAAAGTAACTCCCTCAAAAAGTAACTCCCTCAATAGCCAAATGCTTTTGACTAGATACCATGGCAATGTCACAAGCATTCTTGTTTTTCATAATCAATTTAAAGGTTATACACTAAACATAATTGCACTTCCAGAATGTGGAAGTAATTTTTTTTACTTTTACTTTGTGTAGGTGGAGGTGGGAGGAAATCATAGTTATTTTGTATGCATTATATTATATGGATGTGTGATGCTAAAAATAATTGAGATATAGGTTGAAGCTATATATGTGTATGTATGTGTGTTTATGATTTTAACCTCACTGTTTAGTCAAACACTATATTGATGTATGAGACTCCTTGTTTGTAGGACAAGAAATCTTATACAATCATTTTGATTACTTAATTTACGAAAATGTATATACCCTACTCATTTTAGATTTTATCGATCACTCGGAATAGATTTGCTAAATTAACCCAAATTAAAATGGTTCCATGCTACTCTATTCAAATTTTTTATATCCATGACACTCTGTACATGGTAATGCATTCATAACAGTAATAGTTTTGGCAGAAAGATACTAAACATGATTAGAAGTATGGATAAAAAACAATGGGGGAGACGCCAAAAAAAATATGATTAGAAGTATGGATCAAAAACAATGAAATGAAATTCCGAGGCAAGAGCGTCAGACTGAAGATCTCAAGGTCGCGTGTTCGATCCACGTTCACCGCACTTGTTCCTTTCCAACGGATTTGGAGTTATTGTTCTGTTATTCCCTTGATTGTTTTAGTTACGGTTTTGTTCTTCCCTTAAGAAATATGAAATAAAATATGCAAGCAGAGAGAGATTATAAAATATATGAAATCAAAACTGCAAGCGGAGACAGATTATAAATATATACGATATTCCCGCCGTCTTTATCTATTTGAAAAGGATCCGTGGCGCAATGGTAGCGCGTCTGACTCCAGATCAGAAGGTTGCGTGTTCGATTCACGTCGGGTTCAATTCCTCTTTTTCTAAACTTGCAAGTCTGGATCCGGAAACTTCAGTTTATCTCTCCTCGAACTCTGAAATATTCGATAGCCTCTCAATAAATATACTGTCCCTTCTTTCATCCAACCTCGTTCACTTTGAACCAAATCGATCTATATGGATCCTATTAATACTCCAACTCATTCTCCAAACCTTAAATTGAATGGCTAATTAAATTATAATTATTAGAAATAGCAATAAAAAATCTAGGTGGTAGAGGAGTGGCAAACTAAATTACATTTACACTATTAAATTATAATTATTAGAAATGACAATAAATGGTAGAGGTGTGACAAATTATTTGAGTTGTCCACACCAATTGTGCCCTCTTAGTTTGTGCAAAAAGGATGCTAGTAATTAGCCATAGCTCCATGTTAATGATCTTAAGTTTGTGTGGACACTAAGAAGACAAATTGTTGATTATCATGTTTTTTAGTTTGTGCAAAAAGGATACTAGTAAATAACCATAGCTCCATGTTAATGACCCTAAGTTTGTGTGGAGCTCCATGTTAATGATCCTAAGTTTGTGTGGACACCAAGAAGACAAATCGTTGATTATCATGTTTTTTAGTTTGTGCAAAAAGGATACTAGTAAATAACCATAGCTCCATGTTAATGACCCTAAGTTTGTGTGGATACCAAGAAGACAAATTGTTGATTATCATGTTTTTTAGTTTGTGCAAGAAGAATACTAGCAATTAGTTATAGCTCTATGTCAATGACCCTAAGTTTGTGTGGACACTAAGAAGACACATTGTTGATTATCATATATATGTAGGCCAGGTTAGTGTATCACCATAAGTTTGTGTGGACACTAAGAAGACAAATTGTTGATTATCATATATATGTAGGCTAGGTTAGTGTATCATGCCATACATCTTTGCATCCAACCAATGAACATCAAGATGACCTTGTAGGTACACTATAGTTGAGTAGCATGGCGCATGGCGCTTTTGAGTAGAGAAGACTATAGTTGTACTATATACAAAAGTACTTCTATTATTGGTTGAAGTGTTACCAAGAAGTTATTAAATGCATCAGGTCATATACAACTTGTGATAAGCCATGTGATCAATGTCTATGGAATTCTTGACCATTTTTTCTTTTAAAAATTATGGTAATGACTATGTTTTTGTAGTTTTCATGGAATCTCCAAATTCACAATTTTAATTTTAGCATCATGTAAGAAGGGTATAAATTATAACAAACGACACTACTAGGCTCTTCTTTGAGCATGTTTGGGTTCACTTTTGTCTGCCTAGGACGATTGTGTTAGATAGGGATAACTAATTCTTGAATATGGTCCAACCTTTGGTCCATGATAGACACAAAATTGACCAAATTGTTTACTTTATACTTATAAACACATATGAAGATGGAGGTGATCAACTAGATGATAGGATGTCTCCTCAATATCTACAACTCAAAGCATCCACACATGTGGATTAAGACTTTTCCTTATGTGCAACGTACCTACAATAAGAATCTTCATAGTTTTATTGGAAATGATCCCTTTTAGGCATTTCTAGGGTTTCAATTGTTAGACCCAATTTATGTAACTATGCACCTTGGATCAATATAGGAGTACTCTTCCCATGCATAAAATGAAGCAGATATAGGAACAATGTTTGTAGAATAGATCCAACAAACACAATTATTGACCCATGAGAATTTACGTAAGTCTAGTGCCAAATATAAACAACATTAGGTGTTGCGGCAATATAAGGTTGGCAACAAGGTGTGGTTGCACGTGTAAAAGGAAATATTGAAGGAACTAAACAAGAGGATTAGGCCACTTCATTATTAGCCATAGATCATCTCCAAGTGGGTGGGATAGAATGGTTTTGAGCTTAATCTGCCACCCTACCTTGGTTTATCCCCTCTCTTCAACATGGAACTACTCTGCCCATACATTCCACCTCTATTGGACACATCATAAACATTAGAGCACTTGGCACCAACAAAGTTGAATCTTGATTGAAAAACATTAATTACTATAGTAATTCAAATAGTGGACATTCAAGTGAAGTATACCCAAACACAAACCATATCACTCTTGAGTTGTTAAGGTGGGGTCACTGACATAATAGGGAAAGTGATTTACCAAGGACTAGATTCAATATAAGTTTCCTCAATTGGCCCTAGCAACTAATGCAACGGGGAACTTTCCTCTCCAAGTGGAGAAAATTGATCTAGGAACTTGTCATGTCCCCATTTTTGGATTCCCCTATCATGCGGTTAGAGTCACTTTAGGAGGCTTGAGTCAGCCATGTCAGAGGGGTGAGACTATGTCATCAATGAGCTCGGAGGGGTTGGATGAGTTTTATGGGGCCCAACTTAGTTTATTTAACTTTATTCATCATCGTGATCATTTCCACACAACTTGTTCTTGTTTCCGTTGCATTCCTACGATTCCTGTAAAACAAGGTTATTATTGGGCATAATTTAATTATTTGTACTAAAAGTAACATTTTGAGCTTATTACTTGGAGAAACACCTTAGTGTAATAGACCGTTGGAACCAAGACGAAAAGATCTATATGGTGGGATGATGAGAAGTAACTTTCAGTGGTTGGAGAAGTCATAAAGGTGAATTAATCACTTTCTGGGGTTAAAAAGGTGAATTAATAATTAATATGAGAAATAACCTTAGAAGGTCACTTAAATAATTTAAGTGAATAGAAGAAAAGAAAAAGTGGGTCTATAAAAGGGGATAATAGCTCATTCTCTCGGGATGTTGATGGATATTTTGATATTTGGCCTCTTGGCTTGGAGAGCTCTTGGAGCTTAGGGTTTTACAGAGAAAACCCCAAGATTAGTTTCGATGGTGAAACCATCCACCCTAACTAGTCATTTTGAGAGAGAATCACTCGGATTTTCTCCCCGAGATTCATTGTCGGAGTATAACATCATTTCTGATTCAGATTTTGTGTAGCCATTTCAGTTGGATTGATTTTTATATGACCAGGGCGAAATATTGTTTGGAGGGGCACATCTAGTAGTGAAGAACTTCATATTTTGGGGTTGTATTAGTTTCTACTTGTTGGAACCGGGTTGTATACATCTTAGGCACGTTTTGGAGTGGATTTGAGGTTATTTCTCCCTTGGATCGAGTTGATATTCAATAGGTAGAATTTGCTACAACTAGGGCACATTTCTCTTATTTGGAGCTATTATCTCATGTGGGAGATTCATCCTTTGGGTAACCATCATTAAGGTTACTTTGTGGAAGATTATTTTTGTTGATTCTTATTGTATTGGAGCCATTTCAGCCATAGAAAAAAACCGCCATATCATTGTATGCAAATCTAGAAATTGCCTTGACATCGAACTCTTATATTATATAAATAAGTCAAGGATTGGAGGTATTTTGCTATTATTGTTGCAATCTCTTTTGGGTATTTCTTTTCATATGTCTATCATGTAATTCTTTGCCATTTCATGATATTTTGCACACTTAATAATTCTGAAACACATTAAAACAAAAGCTACAACACTAGCATGCAAAGTGTTTGACAAAACCCTTCAACCAGTTAGCTACAAATAAACCTAACAACAAGCACAAATTCAAAACAACCACTCATTTGGAAGTGATTTAGGTGTTTCATAAGATGTGTTTGACATAATCTTCAACCCTTAAACTTGAGTTAATTGGGACAACAAGTATTGAAGTGATTTCAAGCGAGTTGGGAGCTTGTATGCCAAGTGTTTGACGAAATCCCCCAACCAACTAAATCAGATTTTAGCACAGATTCTATAGTGGAATATTACAGAACTTCCTCACCATTGGCGTTGTGCACTTTCTTGTTGTCAACCATGCCCTCATTTAGCATTACTCCATTGATCATGGGCTTCTTAATAACCATTACACAACATTTGTAAGAGTTTCAGACGACAACTTCATCTTCATTGATGTTGAGAACCTCGATAGAAGTATTCTTCTTCAACATCGATGGACCTCTAGTTCATAACCTTTCTTTGTCAATGTTTATGATTATCCCATCAATAACCTTGCTTCATGATTTCGATAGTCCTCCCATCAATGACCTTTCTTCATTAACGTTCTCCCATCAACAACCCTACTTCATTGATGTTGATGGCCCTCTCATCGACAACCTTCCTCTTTGTCCCACTTCATTATTGGCTAAGACTTTATGATCTTACTTGGTCGATCAATGACCTCTACTATTAGTTACCACCTTAGCATCCCACTCTTAGCCTTCTATCTTCCTTTATCTCTTTATCTTCTATAATGATCATTTTTTGGATGTAAATAAATAAGGAAATTCCCTCTTTTATGGTTTTTTGTTATATATTGGGAACATGAACATAGCATGCATCTACTTGTAGAGATTGCTACCAATATGCATACAACCATTTACGAATAAATATTTCAATTCACAACAATTCTATGTGTATTGTTTAATTATTCCTTTCTCTTTTTATTGTTGTTACACATTAATTTTTGCAAATCAATGTGTGTCCATTTGATTTTTTTTATTTTTTATTTATTTTTATTTTTTTTTTAATTTCTGAATTTGAATGCTTAATGCTTTTTAAATAGGTACCAAACTCTTGTATCTTTTCACTCTATCCCATCTCGATGGTTGTGAAACCTTGGAGGAGGGTAGGGTAGTCTATTGGAATTGTGAACTTGGTAGTGAACCAACTTTCGAATTCATTCGAAGTGGTGATGGACTCTGGTGCATGAGTGGAATAACATTTGAGTGCCTTGTCTTGAAAGTTTTGTAGAAAGAATCCCAATTATCCCTTCCACCATTGAAATGGAAAGCTCTTTGGTTATGGATGGATTGTTGTATGAAAGGTAAGATGTTGTATTAGGCACTCTTATATATCTAATCTAATATAAACTAATTAATGTAAAAAGTAGAAATGCAAATGAAGATGGGGTGAATGTGGGAATGAAATGCAACACATTTAATATGCTAAAATGCAAGATGGAACTAATGAAATCCTAATGAAAGGAGAAATAGAAMAAKATTTGGAAATGCAACCAATAATCGAGAGAATAGTCCACCACTTTTATCAGAAATAAACCTGATTCAGACCACCTGAACTCTATCCCAGAGTGAAACAATTCAAATTCCAAGCTCACTTCCCTATCACAAAACTAGTTAGGATCCAAGCTAAAACGAAACATGATTAAACATATAATAAGAAGGAGAATCAACTCAAGTACATGTGTAATCAAATATTTTTAGAAATCAAGAATAAATTTCTACAAGTTACCCAGAAACTCCTTGCTTTATATAATTTGTTAGAAAGCTTAAGATATAAAAGAATAAACACCATAACAAGAGAATAGTCCATGGGTTATAATGCTCACATCCACAAGCACCAAGAGAACTGGGAGATGAGAGAATAATCCACAACCAACAACTTTGCAAGAGCATAAACACACCGGCTAGCATTAGTCTCTTTATTAACATATGAAGATAGCTTACAATGCCCAAAAGAGAACCCTTTGCTTGAAGGAAGTGGTTTGATTTATAGGTTTAGTTTGTGGTTCTTGGATTTCCAAATTCTTGACTCTTCAAAACCCTCAATGAGTCTTGAGCTTCTCAAACTCTCAACTCATTACAAAATTGTTTATCCCCACTTTAACTTTTCAAATACTTTGTGAGAATAAACTTCAATAAAAATAAAAAAAATTCATACTTCTCACACAAGTGAGAATACAAAAAAATGGGAAAATCTTGGCCTCCATCCTTATCTCACTTTTGACACTTTTGACACTTGTGCATTGGCTTTGACATTATCAAACACTTGTCCATTGGCTTTAGCATTATCCAACACTTGTCCATTGGCTTTACATTTATGTGTTGTCCTCTCTACTTCCATTCTCCCTTATGCATGGAGCTTTCTTGGGAATGACTCCACTCTTTATTTGTGTAAACTTTGAGGTGTTTTGAAGGAAATACTTCAATATCCCTTTAGTCTTCATCCTCTTTGTCTCTCCAATCCACTCCTGATCATCAAACCTGCACAACGAGAAACCCTTTATAAAAAAATCGTGATAAAATTCCCAGACTCTCTCGAGCTTTTGATAACTAGACAAATGAAACTATGAGAGGGGAAAATGATAAGAGAGTACATCTAGTAGCATAATCAACAAAAAACAAATTTACTCGGCATTTAATAACCAACCAAGTTAAATACATATTAGCTCAAAAATTCTTTGTTTTGATTTAAAATGCAGGCAATCATTTAAATGACGAGAATGATAATGTAACAAATGAGATGATAGTGACTTGGAAATAGAGGCATGGAGGTGATCTCTTCAATNTATCTAATCTAATATAAACTAATTAATGTAAAAAGTAGAAATGCAAATGAAGATGGGGTGAATGTGGGAATGAAATGCAACACATTTAATATGCTAAAATGCAAGATGGAACTAATGAAATCCTAATGAAAGGAGAAATAGAAAAAGATTTGGAAATGCAACCAATAATCGAGAGAATAGTCCACCACTTTTATCAGAAATAAACCTGATTCAGACCACCTGAACTCTATCCCAGAGTGAAACAATTCAAATTCCAAGCTCACTTCCCTATCACAAAACTAGTTAGTATCCAAGCTAAAACAAAACATGATTAAACATATAATAAGAAGGAGAATCAACTCAAGTACATGTGTAATCAAATATTTTTAGAAATCAAGAATAAATTTTTACAAGTTACCCAGAAACTCCTTGCTTTATATAATTTGTTAGAAAGCTTAAGATATAAAAGAATAAACACCATAACAAGAGAATAGTCGATGGGTTATAATGCTCACATCCACAAGCACCAAGAGAACTAAGGGTTTTAAAATAATCCACAACCAACAACTTTGCAAGAGCATAAACACACCGGCCAGCATTAGTCTCTTTATTAACATATGAAGATAGCTTACAATGCCCAAAAGAGAACCCTTTGCTTGAAGGAAGTGGTTTGATTTATAGGTTTAGTTTGTGGTTCTTGGATTTCCAAATTCTTGACTCTTCAAAACCCTCAATGA
>SNQJ01S0036058.1:54919-69724 GCA_010110895.2 Picea sitchensis | reverse complement strand
GATGCAAACTTACCCATCTCTCCGCGCTCCTCACCGGGAGGTACCGGTATCTCCAGGTCTCTCGGGAAGTTAATCCCAGCATAAGGGTAATCCTCTATGACTGGGATTTGTAGTGACAACCAAGGAAAAAATTGTCATCAAAGGACTCATTGGTCCCTCCTCCACCCTATCGTGGCAACAACACTTCCCATTTGCATATCGCACGAAGAGAGGCCTGATGCCCTTGTACCTCCTCTCGAGGGATGAAACTGGGCACTCTTTCAAAGAAGAAAGAGCAAAGAATCATTCCAAACCCGAAGTTCCTCTGAGTCTGCAACCGACAGTCTGTTAGTTGCCTCTTCATACACTCCATTAATGTGGTGTTCCAATAAAAAATTTGTGCATTTAATCATTGAATTGCACAATTCATCTGTGCACGAGACGCCTGATGCAAATCCATAGACCCAGTAATATTCCTGATGAGAAACATGATCACCTGTAGTGCTAAGTATAATATCTTTCTTATCGGCACTTGTGAGCTTGTTCGGTCTGTACCCGCCTCACAATGGAGTCTAATCAACTCCGATATATTGTGAGGCCCAGAGGGAAACGTATGGAAGTTGACTGGCTCCCCTCTCTTGGAGAGGCCAGTTAGAAAGTATATGTCCTCTATCATTGGAACCAATGACTTCCCCTCTAGAATAAAGGCCTCTGTGTCGGGATGCCAATAGTCAACCAAGGCATTCAGTATCCTAGGTTGTGATCGCATGAAAGGACACAGTTTTTTTTTTTAAAATCCACATTTCATTAACGCAGCAACAACATTAGGGTCTTCCCCAACCAGTGCACTAATATCCTCATGCTCTCTTTCTCTCTACTGCACATACATCCTGCACATGGGCAAATTTTAGGAGGGTTAACTCTTGCTTTTTTAATTTTTTTTTCACTAAATGGAGGGTCTACGTGGGCTGTTGTGATGATAGTCACATGTACACGCAGTCTGGCATAAGACAAAGTGAGTGTACACAAGGGTTTTCATAGGACAACCTACGTGGATGTAGTGCCGACTTTTTGAAGGTCGATGCCCCCCCCCCAAAAAAATGAAACTAAATGCATAAAAAAAGAATTAGATTGCAAGATGAGGTAGTTTATACTTACTTGGTCCAAGCGGATGGTTGTTTCATCCACCGAGGCTCCTGGAATCAATTCTTTTCACAAAGGGGCAGTTTTGGCTTTTAGTCAATTTCTGAATTAACAATGGTAATAATGAGATGCCAACTTCTATTTATAGAGGTTTTGGCCTCTTTTTGTCGATTTTCGCACCCTTTTGTCATTTTTTCTAAACTAAAAATCATTTAATATGGTTCAAGGGTCTTCTTTGGATTTTTTTTTTTTTTTTGAGATTTGGGGTGTTTTGACAGTCCTTTGGTAAAATACCATTTTTTCCAACTCTTTGCATTTAAGTCAGGATTCCACCTCCACTTTTTTCATCTCATTGTCTTTTCTACTTTTCCATAGGATCGATCCCACGGAGTTGTGACACAGAACCATTATTGCTGCCTTAGAAGTGTCATAATTTGGTGGTAGATCTTACCGTAACATGGATGCCCTAGGTAGATCCCGGTTGCATTATGGTGTCCACGTTGTCACTAACAACTATAGGCTCGGGAGTCCCTTTTCATTTTTTCCTGATTACGAGTTTGAACCTCATTTGCATGATTCCTTATCACTCTTGACCTCACCCTCAGGACTCCCAAAAACCTAACAAGTCTTTTTTAAGCCCTTTTCATACCCTCTAAACATGAAAAGATTGTCGAGCGATATTGTGACCTTTCACGCTCATTAAACTGAAATTTGAAGTCACATCTATCCGACGGTAGTTTACCCCTTTTTCAGTCTAGATGTTCAACTATACGAACAAAGGTATACTCTAGAGGGCTTGGATCTCTAAAAGAGTACCCTTAGGTATAATTTTAACCCTTTTTCAGGCCTGAGGGACTAAATTTACGAAAAAGGAATCCCCATAGAGTCCATATTTAAGCTCTTTTTAGACTCCCTAAAAATTAAAAGTTCTTCGAGTGACCTTATTCTTGCACACTCGTTAAAACGGTCCAGAAGAACATTCCTCACAGAGTCCATAGTTAAGCTTTTTTCAGACTCCTTAAAAATGAAAAAATTGCCGAGTGATCTTGTCTTTATCACACTTGTTAAAATGGTTTTGAATAAACATATTGTAGATGCTAGTTTACCCCTTTTTCGAATCGACTAGACTACCTTCAAAAAAGGTACCCCATCAGAGTCTCATTTTTACGTTTTTTCCGACTCTCTAAATATGAAAAACCATCGAGCTTACCTTCTCTAGGCTCATTAAACTTACATCGAAGGATGTTACCATTGTGTGTCTTATTAATTGCAGTTGCATACCCACATCTTTGTCCTAATGCCGACTCCATGTTTCTCTCAACTGAACCATCTGAAACATGCCTTATACGCAAGCCCTGTAACACTTTGCCTTTGCGTCTTGACACCTTTGGCCCCAGGAGGGATTTTTTCCGAGTGTCTTTTCTTTGAACATTAGTGTTGTCCTTTCGCCTTGAACTCGTATGTTTGCAACACTCATTCCTCCTTTGTAACGTAAAATTCTTTTATTCTTTTTCCAAAATTATTGAAAAAGACAAAAAAATCAAATCTACCCGAAAAAGAGGAAGGGAAAAGTATTTTCTTTGTATTTGTAGCACAATGTGTCTCCCTTGTATAAATCACATAATTATGTTTGTTTGTCAATCCCTAGGATGTAATATGACCTTAGGAAGCTATTCCCGCTACATTGATCCATGTCCGACTCTGTTTGGTTATTCTTCCAAACATATGGAGAGTTTGCGTTGCCTCGTGCCTCGTGAACTTATGTTAATGACATGCTGCCTGAGCCTCATCATTTGTCGTGCTATTTTACAAGGAAAGTTTTTACCAAGCCTGAGTCGGCCCCTCTACAGTTTGTCTCTTGCCCTCATGCCTGACCATCCTCAAAGTCCAATCAATTCATTGTTCAAAATCAATGAAGCCTTCAGTCTGATCATCAAGATTCTCTAGTCCATGACCAATGAACTGTCGAAGACCTCTGGGTAGTGAAGTCGTAAACTCATGTTACACTCCTACCAGAGTTTTGAATATTTTGAAGTTGTTTCTCGAGCTCTGAAGACCTCATCTCCAACCATCAGGCCTTATCAACTTCTAGAAGATGGATACTATACATGTATATATTTTTTTATTTCGAGATGTAGCTCCATTGTGTATTGCTCACGGCTACACTTTATATAGTTATATAACATGGATCTACATTGTATTTGATTGGTATCCATGATTTTATTTCATCTCAAGCATGGGTATGCCTGCTTCGGTGAGACAATTGTTATTTTGCAGATGGCACCTCCCAATTTATGGTCCCTCTGCTCACTTAGTTGGAATGTTGGTGAAGATTGATAATGTGTTTCGGCCATCAGACGCTCTTTTGACCTCACACATTAGGGGGCATCTGTTATAACCCTTGGCATCAATCCATCTCAGATTCCTTCTTTGCCAAAAACTACTGAACAACTCTTCTTAAAAACCCCCTTTATAAAGGTCCATGCACCCTGCTCCATTACTCCACATGTGTACACACTAGTTGCCCCAATACAGCCTGCGTGTACCTACAAAAGAATGGAAAAAGGAAAGTTGCTGACAGAACACACAGCTTTGGGTAAGTTAACTAAACCTTTCGGCCATGTATGGCTGGTCATTCGACCAAATACCTAGCTCCTTCTAGCCTATAAAAGAAGGGGTAGGGGTCCCATTTGAAAGGAGGAAAATCATATTAAAGAGACTATACCCAATTGAGCATTCCCCTTGTCCCAACCTTTAGCCATCCTTGTGCAAAGAGAAGTATAGAGGAAATCAGTTGGAGGACAGTTGAAGAGGATCCTAGGACCAGTTTCAAGGAGCAGTGCCAATAACACATTGTAAGTTTACTCTTGTGAAGATTAATACAAAAAGGAATACTTTTCCCATCCCACCATATCATGTGTTCAAGTTGAATGTTTATTTTATGATATTGTCACAACTAACCCAACAATTAGTATATGAAATGCATGTTCACAGCTTGTTGTTTGTTCATGTGTGAATGCAGGTCAGCTTTGGGAGGAGGCTTGTAATCAAAGAGCGAGTGAAAGAAAAGGGATCAACATCAAACGAAGGACTTAATGTAGAGTTACCAAATCTCATTTACACCTTTGTATTACATGAATGTGGGGTTTTGTGTTGGGAAAATAGGAAAGGGTAGAGGCCTTTGAAATGGTCATTTTCTGCATGCATGATTAGAGCCCTTAAATGCTAAGTCCATAGGAGGGATTCCCACCCACAACAATAGGGAAACTATGCAACTACATTTTTATAAAATTCGTTCTCCCATTCCATCATATAAATTCTACTTCAAAACATATGTGAAATTCAACCCATAATATTTTTTCTTTTGTGGCGCTACAAGAAATTTTCCATATGTCATATTTCAATTATGCCATGGAGACATTCCATCAAACACATTGTATGTGACCTATAGATTTTTCCTCTGGGTGTTAAATTTTGTCCCATACAGCCTGAGTGTTGTAACCTTCACTATCATACCACATTGTAACATAACCAATACCCTTTTTTCATTGTTGAGGGTATGGGGTGCTTTTGAATTTCACAATTTTTCCATTAACTATACTATGATACCAAAATATAATGTCCCAACCATCCTATAGGATGACATTTGCACAAATACTAATTTGATACCAATAATGTAACACACCTAGATGCATGTCGAGTCATGTTGCTACAATCCATGCTCTCACTACACTATACATTGGAATTTATTTAAACATGGTATGTGTTTACCATACTTTAATCACTTTGATACCATTAATTATACATATTAGTTAACTTATGAGTTATAATTTCTCAACAAGGTACCCCAGTACCATAATTATTACTATTATGAATGCATATGAACAATACCATGAAATAAAACATATAACATAATAATAAGAACATTACAAACATGCATGCACACATCTAAATCATAAAAAACATGTTCACAAGATAAAACATAGCATTAAGCACATAAAACCATATTCATAACACTTATCTTGTGTAAATGACACCAATTGTTTGCAGACCTTAGAAGTTCCTCCTAGCCATAACAATTGTTGTTCTATCTCTCTCAACAAGAGGTTACCCTCAATATGGGGCTATGAATACACTAGGAAAAAGGATTACATAAAGCCATCTATGGTCTCACAGATACTAAAGGTGTTCTCTAGAGAAGGCACCGAACTCTACCAACAATTCCAACCTACATCCTCTCATCCCATCACCCTAAACAACCCAAGCAAGTGTAGCCCCTTCTCTACACCGTAGTCCCTCGGGTTGTCCCACTTCCCTTCTAGAGCTATAGCATAGGCTATCTAAGAATTCTTACATCTATGTGGCTCCAGGAACTACAATCGCACTTAGGAGTCTCCGGACACTCTCTAGGATTCACACCTTAGGAATTCACCCAAAAAATACTCACTCCATGTACCCAACCTTTTTAAAGGAAACCCAATGAGAATTGTGCACTGACTCCCTAATAGAACTCACCTATAATTCCAAGGATTCACAAGCAACACAAGGTTACAGAGCTTTCCTAGTTCACCCTCCAACATGAACTCTACATGCACTAGTCACAATAGCAAGGAATGATAAAGTGTGGAATCAAAATGGCTCATACTAGAATCAAAATGGAATGGAATGGAATTATTTTCCATTGAAAACAAGTTTTAAGTATGCATGGCCTTAGATTTCCATGTGGAACTAAAAGAACCACTTTAGAACGTTTTCCAAAACTAAGGATAAAATTCCCAAGTAAATTTTTCTTGGAAAACTATATTATTTTTGTCATTATCCCCATTTTAGACTTCCTAGACACATCACCTTTCCCTCTCATGGAGTCCTAGCCCCATCACCTTTCCCTCTCATGAAGTCCTAGCCCCCCATAATCTTTCGTCCTTTGGTTTTAAATCATCACATTATTTTTATTCATATATGCAAGTGTTTGTACCTTTTACATTAATAGGCTCTCCAACCTTTCATTATATAGGCACTCCCACATGAAACATAACAGCTCACCAGCCTAAGTATTGATGCACATATAGATTTACAACCTAGGGGTCAAAATAGGGTTATTACACAACCAATGAAATGATTTATCGGTGTGATATAGAGTTAAATTGAGAGTATCATTGATAAGAACTTCATCTTCTTCCTTGGAGGAATTATGTGTTCCAAAATCAATGAATAAAACATTATTATTTGTTCTTAACTAGACATTCATATACCTCAAAATAACATAAACATGGCCATGGTGTTCTTAGGTCTTAGCACAAATAAGTTAAGGTTGATGTTGGCCCACATCTTTGGTTTATGTCTTCATCCCATCACAAGATTATATGCCATCACCATCACCCTTATGCCACCATCACCCTCATGTCACCATTTCCATTATTTCACCTATGAGGCTTGTGTCAGTTGATCTCATTGTTTTCAACATCCATGATTTAAAGGAAATAATTTGGGATTTAGTCATTTAAGGCTGTCTAACTATTTTCTCAAAGATTTCAAATTTGCTCCTAGTTTGGTGCTGCAGAAAATCCTAAGTTCGGATCAGTGCTATGAATTGAGGATCCACATTACCAACCCATCCCTTTTACCTTTTCTATCACCAATTCTTGTCTAGCTGCAATATTTTCAGCTTCTTTTACTACAATTGAACCAATACTGATGTCAAATCCATTGCACCTATCTCTTTCTTGGCCCTTGTTATTTATGCTACATAATCTGCTACAAATTATGCTGCAAATACCTTGTTTGGCGTTGTGAACTTGTACATTCAACTCAACATTGTTATCCTCTGATCATATAACCTACATCAACTCTTTCCCTTTGCAGTTTCAATGGTTATTTAAAATCTAAAGTCTATCTACATTGAAAAGTTTAAGAATATTACTTATTAAAATGGTGATGACCTTGAAACTGATGATGAAGTGGCTGAAAGGATCTAAATTTTGAAATTTATCATCCTTACATTCTGAAGTTTTCAGGGAAATATAATATTTTCACCTACTAGAGGCATTTATAGGCTCATAGTCCATCTACTAAGACTTTTTGTGTTTTTTAGGATTCATTGCATAACACATTAAAAAACAGATATTACATAGCACTTGGTGCTATGGAATCGTACACAGAATGTTATGTAGTTGCACTACCAAAGGTGCTACGGAATTTCCTAGCCAAACACAGAAAATGCGCTAGGGCATCTGCATAACAGTTTTATAGGAGGGCGCTACAAAATGCGCTACAGAATTTCCTATAGCGGCTACTGTTACACATTTGATCATAAAACCAAAAATAGGAAGTGGGTTTCTTTGAAATTTATTGTGGAGGAATATGATATCCATGTTGACTTCCTGAAAAAATTTCAGCCTGACTCACTTTGTAATTTAAGAGAAACAATTAAAACACCAATGCATTGCAAAATGTGCTACAAATTCTCTGTTTTGCATACCTGATTGGATATTCACCTTGTTGGGAGGTTGCCAGCTATCAAGGAGGGTTCGAATGACTTATCATGAATTATTTATATGTCAAGGAACACCTACATATAAGTTTTATCTCCATTAATACCTCATGTAGTGAGTTGGAAACACTTCATTAAAGACTTTCAACAATTTCCTGAAAATTAGTAGTTTGTGGGATTTTTGTCTCTTTGACTATTGCCACCTAGCACCAAGGCCTAGAATCCATGGGAAGAGATGGGATTCGACCTGCTAAGTATATTTTGATGCTATTTTATGTTTAAGAGAGGAGGGATATCTTGGAGAAGGGTTGGATTCATGATCCAAGAGAGGCTAGAGAGAGTAGGAGCAAGCAATTTCCCTATGTGTTTTTTAATCCAGAGGGAATTTTATGACTGTAATCATCACTGCTATTGGAGACTCATGAGAGCTATGATTTTAGATTGTAATTTTTTTTTTATATATGTCTTCTTATTTGAATATATTGCATATTTGATGATCAAAGGTTTCCAATGATTTATGGATCCCTAAGAAGCAACGGATCTGTTGTATTTTTTCCCATCAGTCATTATTATATTTAAGTATTTGTTGATTTATTAAACTAAGAGGATCTTTGTTTAGTGAAAATTATATATTATGTTTTCCTTCTTCATTCTTCCATCTATAAACATATAATCTTGTTTTCTGTTGAGAAACTTTAGTGCCTTCAATGAATAGAATGTTTATGACTCCATTTCCCATTGGTGTAGCCTACCGGTCTGCAGTTTGTTTCCCTATCCCTTTATTTATCCATCTTGTTGATCCACCTATTCAAAACCAAACTTATCTTTTACATTTTGATGGGTACTGGGCTTATCCTCTAGCAGTCTGAGGGTGACTCTCAGTGCTAACAACATGCATACATGTTGATCCATATTTTTGATCAGTTTATTTATTTCTTCATTTATCCACTCTTAGGATTTCTCTTACACTTTTCCTTGTTTATTTTTCTTTACTTTTATTCTCTCATATCAAAAAATTTATGATCACTTAGTCATTTTTTGAATGCTAAAGAGTGAGCTAAAAAAAAAATCTATAATTCCATTGTACCATAGGTTCGCATTCACAATATTGACATTTCTTATCTTTTACCTACAAGTATTTTTTAGTTCACTTTCACCTTTTATACTTAGTCATTTTTTGAAAATGCATTGTTATCACTGGAATTTTGTCTACAACATCGCATGAAAATGGTTATAGGAATACAACATCTCCAAACACCTATTAGTTCACCTATAGCACCAAATAATCATTTCAAAGAGGCAAAACTATACACCTGGTCAAACAATTAACATGCACTAAAACACTAAAGGAAGTGCATGCACAATGTGCGGGCCAAAGAAGCCCATAGATTGCACAATGCACCATATGCGCAACTATGTATGAAAAAAGTTGTGCACGCCTATGAAAAATGCATTTATGGTTATTTTCGGCCCCTCACCCACTTCTGGACTAGCTCCCAACTTGATTTGACCCTCAAATCCGAGCTGAATCCGAATTGGGGGTTGGTCAAAGATTTAAGGGTTCCCTAGAGGGCCCCTTGTTAACACTAAAGACTGGTTGGATATTGCCTCAAAGACATTCTATAAAAGGAGGCCATGGGTGCACTAAGAATTCAAGAATCTCATTGCATTGTTATGCTTCCTCTATTCTCCTTCAAGAAACCTCTTTTCTTCTTGGAACATACTAGCAACATCTCATTAAGCTATTCACCTCACCTCTTGAGGGAATAAGATTAGATTTCTTCACCATTTCCTTTCTAGTTTATCATTTGTAAGAAGATATCTCACATAGGGGACTCAAGAGCCCTCCCAAGGAGGAATAGGGGATCCACAAGTCCTCCTTTCTCTATGGTTTTTTCCACTAATATAGTTATCCATTGGTGGCATCATTATTGGTCATTTGTTTGATTGATCTTGGTTCAAGTTTCTTATGCATTTTAGTTTCATTTCCTTAGTTGTTTCTATCTTAGAGGTTTGTTTATTTCATGTGATTGAATTGTTTGATTCGTACACTAACCTTTGTCCTGTCTAGAGACCCAACTAGAATTGCAAGTGCCATTTTTTTTCTCATTCAAGTGGTGAAAGGGACACAACATATTGACGACCATACTAGGGACAATGTATCAATTTCCTCCCTATTTGGGTTGTTTGAGCACTTGTTTTTGACCCATTTTCTTTCCAGGGATCATAACCGGCCTAGCCTTACCTGGAAAGAGCTAAGTTTGGATATGGAAGAGGAGAATTCCACTTAACCCTCCCCCCCGACGCATATAAGAACGTGCACGGTTGTTTTATCCCATAGATGCATATTTCGAGCATTGTGCACCAAGAAAACTTTTTTTTCCATGCACAGTGCACCCAATGGTCTTCTGTTCACTGCACATTGTGCACCAATCATGCCTCTGTCTGAAATGTAACCCGCACATCTGTCTAGAATATCAACATTGTAAGAGTTTTTGTGATGTTTTAAAGGCCCCTAGCCTTCAAAATCTTGTTTTTATGGAATATTGTAAATGAAACACACTTAGATTCCCTCTCCACATGAAGGTTTAGTCAAAACATAGGCACTTAGGGGGTTAAAAGGAACCATATTTCTCCTCTTTTTCTTTGATTTACCACATGGATGGCTTGTTTTGATTGTAAAAGTTAAGTTGAGATCCTTTACTATCACATATATAAACACTTGCATTGGGACCAAAAATTGAACTTTAATCATTGAGTATGCTCTTCTCTCGCAATGTAGAGCGATATTGAAAATCAGAAACATGATTAAGGAGACATTTCGTCTCCCTTAAAATATTTAGGAGGGGACAAATCCCCCCAGGGATCCTCTTAGTTTCTTTTCAAAACATCTTAAATTTGTAAGGGCCCATACATGCCCACGTGCTGCAAAGATAGGATAGTTTTTTTAAAGCTACTTTATTAGTTTACATCACTAGGGGAGTTTAAATATTTTAGTAATGGGCCCATACATGCCCATATGCTTGCAATCTAGGATAGTTGTTCAAAATGATTTCTTAGATTAAATCACATTAGGGAGTTTAAGGTATTGTTAAGGACCCATATGTCCACATGCTATTTCTTTAGGGACTTTAAAATTTCGCAAGGTTGTACTAACGACATCTAGCAAGATAGGTAATCAATATTTGTAAGGACCACTTGAATTCCACATGCTACAAATTGACACCTAACTTATTAAACATTTGGCACATTTGTTCACTTGATCACACACAAAGTCACTACTCACTCACATAATTTCGTCTCGAATTGTGGAGGTTGGAGTAGGTTTCCTCCAAAGGGATTTTGAAACGTTCCACTATTTCTTGAAGAAATTATCCACACCCACTTAATTCAAACGATATTGGTTCTCAACCCCAATCTCTTAAACAACCACATATAAATTTTTTCTAAAAAAACTCACTATGTTTTTCTCCATAGGAGGTGCCAAAATAAATATTTTTAGTCTAGGTTCTCGAGGGTAGGCATCCAAATAACCCCCCATTATATAGTTCTCACATCTTCAAACATTAGAAGATGAAATATAGGGAACTTTTAAATCCTCCAAGTCAAGTGTTCCTAACACCATAAGACAGGGAGATACCCGTGAAGGGTCGAAGGTCGAGGTCTGGTTGTTTTGTGCATCTCCCCTTGAGTCACCCGACTATTGGAAGGGATCCAACCCGTGACCCATTTTTGAGGATTAAAATCTAAATGTCGCACTTTGACCGAGGCACCTAGTGGCCAAATTTTAGGACATCTTCCTAGGTGGAAATTGTGGGATGGAATTTCACCTTGATTGGATTTTGTATGGCTATTCGAAAATATCGCTAGCTTTTTTGGGATATACTCCCTCTACCAATCATTATAACTGATTATTTCATCCTTCACTAGTTCCTCTTTTGGTGGCTTCAGACCCCACTGTTGAGTGCTATTTGAGAGGAAGGACGTTACATATTTTTAGGACACAAGAATTTGTTTTCTTTTTTCTCCCATGTAGACAAAATACACCTACCCACATGTATTCTTATTTTCAATTGATTTATGTATGATGCTCTTTTGATTACATGCGATTGTGAGATATATTGTCAAGGTCCAAATTATACAAATCTCTTGTTCATTTATTTATCTCATCACCATTTACACACATTCACTTTGTTATTTGGACATCATAAGGGACCCACAGAATCCCCGTCATTCTAGATGCTTGCAAAATCTCCCTCCTATTCTAGAAGAAGTTCCTAGTCTCGCCAGCTGACCAACTCAACCATCTCACACCCTTGTGAGTGATACTATTTTGGGATCATCTTTTCTGGGTTCCACTTTACTTGACTCCAATTCCCAAGGCCAACCATATACTAGCTCTCCTTTACAAGGAAGTGGGAGAAAATCTTATTCTCAAGGGAGAAGTAAAACCCCACCTAACCGCCCTCAAGGGTCAGGTACACAACCTGTTCACACCATGGCTGGAACTAATCCTCCACCGCCACTCCACATGCCATATTTGGCCTCGATCAACATACCTAATTTGAGTAAACTCACAAATGACCCTATACTACATGACCCCACGTGGCCTGCTATGCCTATCAAACTACCTTCAAACATTCCCAAGTTTGAAGGAAAGGCAGGAGAAGATCCTGCGAATGATATCATGACCTTCCACTCATGGTGTTCTTCAAAAAACATCATGGATGAATTCATCCATTTAAGGTTATTTCAATGCACACTCATAGGTCAATAAGGCAAATGGTATGTAGACAAAAAATTAGGGTCCCATGTGGCTTTTGAATCCTTGGCCAAAACATTTTTGACCTTCTTTCAACTACCAGTTCATCATGACAATGGTCTAGAAATGCTCTCTGAGTGTAAACAATCCTCAACCACACATATTTTTGACCACATTCATGAATGGAGTTGGTGACATAGTTTATGGAAAGCAGAAACCACCAAAGAACAATGCCTCGATTGGTTTCTCACATCACTTGTCTCTATCCTTGACAAAGATGTGGCCTTCACCTTCCCCCAAACTCAAGAGGGGGCCATCAACAAGGCTCAACAGTACGACCTCATTTATGCTCAGTAAGGATACTTATACATAGTACTACCTGATGCCCCAAGACCCGTACCATTCGACCAGGAAAAACCTGGGATGCCTCACTCAGTGGGTGGATTGATTGGTACCACAAGACACCATAATTCATACATCCAACCACCACCTATGTACGATGCACCCCAATATCCTCTGATGTATGGAAGTCCATATTTATACCCTTCCCCCCTTATTAGCAACCATACTGTGCTACCCTTCCTCCACCCATGAGTGGACCCTTGCCAATACCCATGATGTGCCCGAGCACTCAACCAAGTTCAGGTACTCCCTCCACCTCAACTTATAACATAGGCACTATTGGAATAACTACTCATTCCTATGCACCCTATGGATCATTGCCACAAAATAATCTATATTTTCCATTTTGTGGTCCTCCACAGCCAATTTCGCCTCCACTAGGACAACCACACGTTGGGGTTAACTCTGTTCAACCCTCTCCCATTCAAAAATTTCAGAATTTTGAACACCTGAATACGGAAAATCTGACCTATCAGCCGAATAATGCCAAAATAAAGGAAAAAACCAAAACAATAATAACCTAGGACCAAGGAGAAATAACTCCTGACAAAACCAACCTACTGGGGGGAACCAGAACCAGGGTAACTAGAACCCCCAAGGGGGCAATAACAACAAATGCCAAGGGAGGAAAAACAACAACAACCTCCAAAAAAACTTCCCTTGTGTTCTTTGCAGTGAGCACGATCATTATACTCACCATTTCCCCCAAATTGATGACTTCAAACAAATGAAAGATTCCATGAAAACGCCACGTCCTCCAGCGTCTCCTGCCCCTCAGTAGGTCCCATAACAATATTTGCAACAACCACCCCCGACAGTGTTGCAAAAACCTATTCCACACTAGCGTGTGATGAATACCCAACAAGAGATGTATCTTTCCCTCCGCAGATGGGACAATATCAAAACCCTCAAAATCAGATGGATCACAATATCCTCCTCACTAGCGAAGAAGAAATTCTTCTGCAAACGCGTAGTCGTCAATACAACACACCCCCTGAGTCTACTCCCACCACTTCAAAAGAAGTTCCAGCCACATCCAGACAACCCTTGATGATTTCACGCCCTCACACTGAACCCACTATTCATATCCCTCACATCCCGTTACGACGGAATTCCAATAACCCTCAGGCTAGGGCGGCGCAAAATTACAATATGGTCGATGATTTGGTGCAATCGCCTATAGCCATGTCAGTATTGGAGGTCCTCAAAACCTATCCCACTAAATGAAGATCCTTTCTTTCTGCCTTGGGGGTAGTCAACCTTGCTGATATTAGACTCGTCACATTTGATCTAGATTGTGGGGAACCTCATCTCCTTGCTTTGGTAGCTTTTCAGATACCAATCAAGATTCAGAACATCATAGTTCATTGATGTATCATTGATGAAGGTGCATCCACATGTATCATGTCTAAAACTGCATGGAAGAAACTTGGCTCCCCTGAGATAATACCATCCGCTATCACTTTGTGTGCCTAAGATGGACTACCATCCTCTCCTGAAGGGCTCTTCCAAAATTCCCTCGTTGAATTCAGGGGAAAAACCATCCTTATCGACATTGAGGTTATCGACACCCCCCTCGATTACAACATCTTGTTTGGATGTAGCTACATGTACGATATGAAAGACGTGGCCTCTTCTGTGTTTCAAACGATGATGTTCCCTCACAATGGGAAAATCATCACCATCGACCAAGTGTCACATTACGAGCCTAACTACTCCTCCAACATTGATAACATCTTACCTCTCATCTGTACTATTTCTAACGCCTATCCACTCATGGATATGGCCCCCAGAATTTTCAAAGACCCATCTTTGATGGGGGCATACCACAAAGAAACACCGCTCATACACCCCTCAGCACAAGTGTGTGTCATATCTTCCAATGGTACTGTTAAGAACCAAACATCAATATAGCATAGAAAAACCTCAAGAAAAGTACTCAACGCCTTGAAAAAGAGATAATATCAGATAATAAGCCTCTTCGAGGGGGCAACCTCCTTTTACCCCACTTAAATGTTCAAGTACAAGA
>SNQJ01S0036058.1:31624-54909 GCA_010110895.2 Picea sitchensis | reverse complement strand
ATTACTAATCTAATATGCCCCAATTAAGTGGTAATGAGCCAATATTAGGGCTTAACAGGTACTGAAACTGGAGATACCATTCCTCCCATAGAGGCTTCTCCACTCCTTGATGTCCCACCAGTGCAAAAAATCCTACCTCAGGAATCCCTTGAGAACCCTACGACACCAATTATCCCCGATTTCACCCTCTCCTAGGGTCAAATCCTGGTTTGAGAAACCATTCCCCAAGCCATCACTCAAATCCCCTTCTTCTACCCCCCACTGGGAGTACAAGATTTTCAGGTAGCCACAACACTTACCCTTCCTAACATGGTTCTCGTCATTTCGGTATGGTATCTACACCCACCCATGATGGTTCCTCAACCATCCCTCCCTCCCCAAACAGAGGGAATCCTGATGCATATTCTAGTACTAAATCCAACCACACCTCCCTCACCCCCACTTGCCAGAACCACCGTGACAGCTGGGGGAAGATGGAAGAAAAAATATCCCACCACTCCACTTCCCCCCCCAAGTTCAACCTCCTTGTGCATTATGCGAAAGAGAGGGACACCCAACTAACAGATGTCCTTCCCTTCCTGAGTTACACAATTTGATCCAACTCCATCAAGCAAGCACATCACTCATTGCTTCATTAAGGACACCTAATACTACCACAACCTCCCCTACTATAGGTAGTAAAGGGTTTCGAACCAAATTCACATGTGCCATATATTCAGAGTATGGCCACTACACTCACCATTTCCCTACACTACCTCAGTTCGACAGACGCTAACGACAGTACGCCAAAGATTTCAGCAAGACCCCCCTCCACCCACATCACTAACATCCACTATTTCATGACCATAGTCAATGAACAAATGAGGTTCCCTTGCTCTCTTTTTGAATCACTCAATCATTTCACATACCAGTGTCCTACAATTATTGAATATAAGCATCGTCAAATGGCCCTTATTCAAAACCCTCCAACCACCACACTTCCTGTGATGCAAGCCGTTCCCCCTATTCCCTCTCAATATACTATTCACATCACCTCCCCTGAACCTGAGTCACTTCTGATCCCTCCATGGTTCATGGATAGACTGTCTAAGGATTTCCCCCTAAATCCTCCCAATTCTTTGGTTCATTTCCCCTAGGAAATCTTACCCCTGACCACATTTTTTAACCCATAGTGTCTGGACATTTGGTTTATGTCAAGCACGCCATTGCACCATAGTTTCGATACCCCCTCTATGTCTTCACCACCTGAAGACAATCACACGGTGATAGTCACCAATGTTATTTCCTTGGATCCCCTATATTCTCTCATTTTTCACTGCAGCGAAGATATCCTAAAAGAGCTAACCAGTCCTGATTTCCCATGGAACACACTCCATCACAGAGCACTCTTTCTCTCATAGGAATCCTTTGACCCTCCTATCCAAGCCACCATATGTGCAATCGAAACCAAGGATTTTATTCCATCAGGGCATATGGACTGGTTGAAAAACCCTATCCTTACCCTCGATGCTTTTGAAGAAGGAAACATGGCTAATTTTCCCCCCATTGTCAAAATTGACATTTCCATCAAACCAGGAATTGTAGAAGAAATAAACATTGGTGCCACATGCTCCCCTTAGGAATACCGAGATATTTTTTCTTGGTCATATACAGATATGCCCGACCTCAATCCTTCTATCATCGAACATCACATCGACACATGGCTCGATATTTCCCTAGTACTCCAAAAGAAATTCCCACTGCACCCATCCAAGGCCACAACTATCAAAGCCAAAATTGGCAAGTTACGCACTGCAAGGCTCATATACCCCATCGCATACACCTCGTGGGTCTCCAATCCCATCCCTGTTAACAAGAAACAATGAACTATTCATGTCTGCACCGACTTTCACGATCTCATTCATGCTTGTCCCAAAGACAACTTCCCAACCCCTTTCATTGACCAAATTATCGATGACTGTGTTGGCCATAAGGCCTTGTCCTTCATGGATGGTTTCTCCAGTTACAATCAAATGAAAATCCATCCAGCAGACTAGTATAAAACTACATTTACCACCCCATGGGATACTTTCAGGTATCGTGTCATGCCTTTTGGACTAAAAAAAGTAGGTGCTACGTTCCAATAGGCCACGACCTATGTTTTCCATGACCTTGCTCGCATAATTCTTTCTTACTTGGACAACCTCACTGCTCGATCCAAGAAGTGAACTCAGCACCTTAACGACTTACGATTCATCTTTCAACTATGTCTCCAATACAATATCCTCTTGAACCCCCTCAAGTGTGTATTTTGCGTCACCGTCGGATGCCTTCTTGGGTTCATCATCTCTAAACATGACATCACAGTGGACCCCCTCAAGGTCTAAGCTATCATAGAAATTCCCCCACCTAGAAATTTTTTCCAACTATGGAGCTTAGAAGGAAAAGAAAACTTTTTACGATGCTTTGTCCCATATTACGCCACTCGCGTGCACAATTTCCTTCGATTACTATGCCATGATATCCCATTCCGATGGGATGAACATGCACAAACTTCTTTTGATGATTTAAAAGAGGCACTATCCAATGCCTTGTTGATTAGTCCTCCTGATTATGATCACGATTAAATCACTTACTTGTCGGCCTCAATCGTCTTAGTCATAGGAGTTCTCATCCAAATTGTGGATGATGGTCGCAAGCATGTTATTTACTACATCAGTAAAAAACTTTTAGGACAGCCCCTAAAAGACAATCATGAGGAGAAACTTTCCCTTGTAGTTGTCCTCGCAGTCCAAATATTGTGTCAATACATCTTGCTTCACACTACTAAAGTCGTGGAAAATTCCAACCCCATGCAGTACTTGCTTAGTCGACGACAAATTAATGGTAAATTTTCCCGATGGATCATCATCCTTCAGGAATATGACCTAGATTTTTCAACTCCCAAAAGAAAGAAATCACTTGTTCTCACCGAGATGATCATGATGTTTCTCTCAGACGCTACCAGTTCCCCCATCAATATGGATTTTCCTGACGAACACCTCTTCTAGATCCCCTCGGATGACCCCCGGTATAGTGACCTTCCCATCTACCTTCAAAAACAGAAGTTTGGGTCCCATCTCTCACAAGATGATCATCAACAAATTCACCATCAAGCCCCTTGCTACCTCCTCATTGGTGACATTTTGTATCAATGTGGGGTTGACACCATAGTCCGTCAATGTTTGACCATCAACGAAGCTGACAGAGTCTTGAACAATTTCCATAATGGCGCCTGTGGTGGCCACCTCTCAGCTATGTCCACCGCCCAAAAAATCATTCGAGCCGAATACTTTTGGCCCACATTGTTTCATGAATATATCTACACTATCAAGTGATGCGACAAATGCAATCTTTATGCAAACAAATCACAAGTGCCACCCACTCTTCGACATCCAATAATCACTCTCGGCCCCTTCTGCAAATGGGGCATAGACTTCATGACTTGCAATCCTCCATCTAGTAATGGACACACATACATCTTCATGGTCATAGATTACTTTAACAAATGGGATGAAGCCATGCCCACCTTCAACAACACCACTGACACAAAAATGTGTTTTTTCTTCAACCATGTAATTACCCGCTTCAGAGTCCCACTACATTTAGTCTGCGATCACAGTAAACAATTTGAGAATGAGATATTTTCCAAACTCTCCTCAAGGTTAGGCTTCTCCCATGAGTTTGCCTCCCCATACTACCCTCAGTCCAACAAATAGGTCGAGGCTATCAACAAATTCCTCAAAACCATGTTGCAACGCACTTTCAACAAACATAAGACCAATTGACATCATATGTTGTTTTTAGCATTATGGGCTTATCGCACGATAGTCAAAACTTCCACCAGTTTTACATCGTTTCATCTCTTCCATGGGATTGAAGCCACCCTCCCCATCGAGAGCGAAATTCCCACATTGTGCATCACCATCGAGCTATTACCTGACACTGCTCCAATGGAGAAGCACTTGTTGAACTTAGAGTCATTGGATGAAGATCGTTGGTCTTCCTTATAGAACAATGAGGAAATTAAGAAATGGTCGAAGGCCACATTTAACGAAGGAGATCTCATCCTAGCCTATGATATCTCTCATGATACTCTCGGTCATGGGAAATTTGAGTCCTTATGGAATGGGCCCTACATCGTCCAACACTACTTCACTAAAGGTGCATACATCCTGTTCTCTCCAGAAGGCTACCCTCTTAAAGAACCCATTAATGTGTTTTACTTAAAGAAGTTTTACGCCTAAGCATAGTCATTCTACCCTACGATTTTTCTTTGTACACATTTGTAGAGTTTTTATTCTTTTTTTTTCACCTCCACTCCTCATGCCTGATCTACCATTCATGTTATTAACAGATGACTCCTCCATCGACCTACCACATCGGTTATGCTGACGGAGCTAGCCGTTGGACACAAAATCTCAGTTTGGCTGCTTGGGCTCTCTACACCCCCTCACATGAACTGCTCCACTCCAACGACATATGTTTTGGCTCAACAACCAAAAACCAAGCATAATATGCAGTTTTCATTGGCCTCCTCGCCGAGGCTAGTCATCGCCACATTCATCACCTTAGCATGTTATTAGATTCCTAGCTCGTCATCCTGTAGCTCAATAATGTGTACCATGTCCACAATCCTTACCTCTTTTGCAAATACCTTCAAGTTAGACTCTTATCTCATAATTTTGATTCAATTACATTTACACATATTCCATGACAATTTAATCAAATAGCATATAACATGGCTAACATAGTATTAGATTGGCATTTATCACATCAAGAAATAATCACACATACATAAAGCGTTAAAAGTCTTCCACAACATATAGATTAGACATCATAAAAACAAAACACAAGTATCATATGATGTAAAACATCATGGAGATCCAAAAACATGTNCAATCTATGTGTCATCAATGTTTACAAAATGGTACAACATATACATTGCTCGTAGGCAAGTAAGCCCTCATCTCCCCTATAGGTACAAAATAGGTGTCACACTACCCTATAAAAAATGGGCTCGCAGGCCTATATAAATACAAAATAATACTACATAGCGCTCATGGAACCCCCAGAGTGACACCACCAGGTCCTCTATCTGCAAGAGGTGCCCCGCTAGCTGGGGGTCCTCCAAGTCCTGGGGGCAGTCGCTCAATCATAACTTCCCCCACTATAGCTCATATGCAGATCAAGGTCCACAACTCTGTCAAAAGACCCACACACTTCTCCAGGACTCTCTTGTCCTGGATATGGGACCACATGCCCTCAGGCATACCTTACAGTACCACCTCCAACTGGTGTCAAAAATCCTCTAAACCCATGTTGGCCTTTGCCTGAGGTGCATGAAATGGACTTGCACCTAGATCATCAAATATATGCCTTCATCCATCTCTCACCTCATCTGCTGGCCTTGCACTAGCCTTGTCCCTCCGACGTCTCTCTCCCATGCGTGACTCTACCCATGACAGTATCACTAGCCCCTGATGAGTCGACTCTGCAACTGACTCCACCTCTTGGCATCGTGGCTCCCCATATACACACACACAAAGAACGATAGAATAAAAATCCATCCATATATAAACATATGTTATACTATCAAAATCACAAACCATAAAGAACACCAACATACCTCTCTGGTCCCAATCCTCCCTAGGAGGCAACACCATATCCGGGTCCTGCCAGAAGTCCATCCCACCATATCCGGGTCCCATTCATAGTCCATCCCACCATTCATAGTCTCCCTTTTGGCTAGTAGTTTTCTTTGTGTCTCCCCTCGGTCATTTGAGTGACCTTTTTGTTTGAGTAGTCCTACCTGAGAAGTATCGGCCCCAAGCCTTTTTGTTTTCTCTGGGTTAATCACTGCCCTCTCTACCTCTGTCACTAACCCTTTTTCTTTCCCAAGATATCAACCAGTCGTCCAAGTATTTATTTATATAGGCTGCAGTAGTGAGCACAAAGCGCAACACTTAGAGAAGTATGATATGGAATCGAATCAAGCGAGCCAGAAAAATCAATTTCCAATGGCTGGGATTGTAGGTGGAGTTTAGATCAACGGTTCACGGGTATTCAGAATCTGAAAGTTACCCGAAGTGTAATGCCGGGGCAAAGGCCTGAGATCTAAGGTTGAGTAAAGATTTAATTTTGGTCGTATATCTCATTATGAGAGATCAACAGTGAATAATAATCATGGGAATCATGAGTTTGGAATGTGGTTAAAGTCATTCGTCAAAGTCTCAAACTCCCAAAACCCAAAATCAGCATGGGCCATCCGATCCAGCAGGACGCATGGAATCAGATACGAACCGTGGAGGAAATCATTTTAGGAAAACGAAATGGGGAAATGTGAAATCTTCCCGAGTCCAAAAATACCGACATTTATGTGGGCCGTCCAATTTCAAAGGGGTGCTTGGCATCAGATCCGAGAAGTCATGATTTCGTGACTGAGGAGTTTTTGCATAGAGTGCGACACAGGTTCACGAAATGTGAAATCGTGAAGCACCCAAGAGTTGAACCCATGGTCACAGCCCAACGTTGCATGGAGCGATGGAAATGAGTTTCATCAAAATCTGAAAGCACCTGCGTTGGGCATAGAAAAATATCTGCATGGCCTCAAGACACTAGGATTGACTAGAAGAAGTCGTGAATGTCTCCTAGAGCATTCATGGGTGTCAGGATTCATCCATATCCCGATGAAAGTAGTTAATGGAAATGGGGGAGGTGGTTGAAACCTCGTTTCACCCCATAAATAGAAATCAAGGAAAATATGGTCGTGGAGGCATATTGTCAGCACAAAGTTCCCTTGATAATGGATTTTCCTACAAATCCCATATCGATCTGATCTTGCATATGACAGAAGAATGCAAGTGCATATTGATAGAAGAAGATGTAGACATCGAGCCTTGAATGCATTGACTGGAGCACACTCTTGGTGGTAGCAAGTTGATTCCAAGTAAAAATAGTTAGTTTTGATATTTTGTTAAGGTCGATGGTTGAGATAAGATTCCGATTGTAAATATTTAATGAAGCCTCTAGTTCTCTGGTTTTGTGTTGTTGTTTGAGAATTCTTATTTAATGACAGTCAACTTTCTTTTCATCTCTATTTCTTATGATACTGAAGGCTCGAGAATGGATGATCAGTCGAGTTGTTGTAACCATATTGTGATGTATGTTTGATTGCAGTATTATTGTAGTGTCTTCAGTATCCTGAAGTTTTGGATTTAAGAGGATCTTGCATTTGAATCTTTTCCTCCTTACCCTGCTGGAAGACTGGATGTCCATAGCATACCTCTACATTTTCTCCTCAAGTTAGTCCTCCTAGTCACCCTTACTACAAATTACTAATTGAATTTAGATCAATACCTCATCCACCTGTGAATACCATCCCACTTTTCAGAGTTAAAGTGATATTATCCTGAGTCTGCATCCATTAGACCCCCCTTAAATTACTAATTGTGACATAAAAATTATGGGTACTAGGATTACCTCCCCACCAATCAGGAGGTGAATTCTAGTGCTAATATTTTTGGCGTTGCTGCCGGGGATGCATTGAAGATTTACCCTGGGATTGAATGACAAAGATTACTGATTCTGAAGGTGCATCAGAACTCAATACATTGAATATTGCAACTGTGCACCTGGTGAATCCACTGTTATGACTCCATTGTTTCAGTTGTGGCTTCCAGAGGCAGACACACGAGGTCTACTCCACATTTGCCTCTAGCAACACCTGAAACTGACCCAGAGAAAGTCATAAGAAGATGAAATACCCCTCATGAAGGTACTTCGACTTCTAAACCATGTATTTCTGATGATTTTTACCATCCTTCTATAAAAAATCCAATAATTGTTTCTCATTCTCCCGTTATACCATCTATTGGAGTTTCCCAAAGTTTAAAGGTTGGGATTGTTCCTACTGATTTCTCCCCTCATGGTCAGGAGAAATCCTTGTCACTCCTATCTGCCCTGAAGTTGTACCATGGTTTAAACCATGGACCTCAAAAAAGTTTCCCACTCCAGGTTTTACCACTCCTCCCCCTGTTAGAATCATTGCATTTACAAAAGTTCAAACCTCTGCTCCCTCAAGCCTTGTGACCTTTCCCCCCAACACTCAATCTATCCCTTTTACTCCCAGAAGAATAGTTCCACTCTCTTTGGTCTAAACTCCATCTCCTCCTGGTTCTCCTCCAACTATCATCACTATGGCAGGTGCTAATATCCCGAGGAACATAATGGATGCCATAGTGGCTACAAGGTATGCTCGTCTAGTATTACCTCAGACCATGAATTCTCTCCCTATTGGAGATTACCTAAAACACATTCCCAAATTCATAAGAGAAGAAGACATAACTATTGAAGAAAACTTTGATGTCTTCTACAGTTATGCAAACAATTTAAATATTGAAAACGAGGATGTGTGGATGAGAGTCTTTGTCCAAAGCCTTGATGGTGAAGTTAGGAAATGGTTTAGGGGATTGACCCCTAGATCCATTGCTGGGATTGAGGCTTTAGATGATGTTTTCTTGAGGCAATGGGGGGATAAAAAGAAATTTATGTATTATATCACAAATTTTGGGTCCCTAAAGAGAAACGAGGGAGAATATGTCTCTGACTTTTCCAAAATATTCAACAAAATGTATAATAAGATTCCTGCTAAGATAAAGCCTACATAAGCCTTTGCCAAAATGACTTATGCTAGTTCTTTCGACCTTGAATTATACCTCTTGTTAAGAGAGAGAAGATCTACTTCTTTGGATCATATGAAAGATGCATCCTTGGAAGTAGATTACAATGTGTTGACAGTTGACAGTCTCAGGAATAAGGATGATAGAGACAGAAGAATGGGAGATCTAAAGCCTCAACCTATGGTTCCCCTGCGTCCCACCCTCAAGTAGATGAATAAACCAAGCTGGTGAAATCTCTTTCTGTAGAGATGGAGAAGATGAAATTCAAAGGGAAGCATATTTATAAGAGTGCCGAGAATGTTTACAAAAAAGGTAATTTCAAAAGAACATATAATACCCCTCAGATACTTCCAAGAGAACCTCGAAACAAAGATAGGGATGATCAAAAAATCCAAACCCCTCTCCAAAATAATATTGTTGCTGATGAAGAAGGAGAGGAGGAAGAGCTTGACCCCGAAATCCATTTTCTTGGAGAGACCTCCCCATTTCCCCATTTAACCCAATCTACATACAAGGAGTCCCTAATGGATGACCAAATAAATGAGTCAAGTAAAGGAGAGAAGGCCAATAGTAGTCCAAATATATATAACCTCGTGTCTAAGAAGAAATAAGGGAAGTATAACATCCCTAATCAGCCTTCCAAAGCAGAGAAGCTTGCTAAATATGTAGCAAATGAAAAAAAGGAAAGGAAAATGTAGAACCCCTCACCAATAGCCAAAGGTCATGTCCCAGAAGTTAGGGATATTCTAAAGGCCCCCTCCTCTTTTATTTTTGAGCATGAGATTCAAAATATTAGGATCCTCATACCTCTTTTGGATCTAGTTAAGCACGAATATTTCAAAAAATACCTCTCTAAACTATTAAAGTCTGAGCCTGCATCTCACTCCTCGGACTCAATAAATCTTCAGGATGAAAAGCCAACAGTCATCTTAGGTCCCATGATAGAATATAGAGATGAATAATCCCCTCCCTTCTATACATCTCTGAACATACACGACAAGGTGCTACATAATTGTTTGATGGACTCAGGGGATTCTCATAATCTCATGCCCAAATCTGTCATGGATGAACTTGGATTAGAAATCACAAATACTTACCATGACTTGTATTCTTTTGATTCTAGGAAAGTATAGTTTCTTGGGGTCATCAAATATATGGTTGTGAACTTGTTTCAGTTGCCCATGAAAAGTGTGGTCATGGATATCATGGTAGCTGATGTTCCCTCCGACTTTGGCATGTTGTTGTCAAGATCTAGGATAAAAATACTTGGGGGAACCTTGCAGATGGACCTCACATATGATACCATTCATGTGTTTGGGGGGGAGCATAGAATATTGTACATAGAAGCTCAGTTGGCCTACATTATTAGTGATTAAGCAGACCCCACCAACCATCCTATTTTTTCACTTGATACTGATTTGGGATGCATATTATTGCAGCTCACAGGTTCCCCTGAGCCCCCTCCTTAAATTATAAAGCAGTCCCCTACTCTCTGTGAATCTTATCCTCCAATTACCTTTGTTTGGAAAATGTTTTTTGATGGAGCCTCTTCTAGAGAAGGTGTTGGTGTCAGAATGGTATTTGTTTCACTTGTTCAAGAAATTATATCTCTGTCCTACAAGTTAGAATTTGAAACTACCAATAAAGTGGCAGAGTATGAAGCTATTGTTTTGGGTTTGAGGGCTGCAAAAGATATGGGAATTAAAGAGATAGCGGTGTTTGGGGATGCCGAGTTAATTTTCCATCAGATCAAAAATATTTATCAAGCCAAGAACCCTTGGCATAGAAGTTACAAAAATGAAGTGTGGGATCTACTTGAAATTTTGTTCTTAGCCTTCAACATTTCATTTGTCCCAAGTGAAGAGAATGTAATGGCCGATTCTCTAGCTATTTTTGCAAGTACTTTCAGAGTCCCTCTTCCACCCAAGCTCAGGTATAATGTAGAAGTGAAATACAGACCCTCTATACTTGAAAATGTCAAGCATTGGAAACTGTTTGAGGATGATCTTGAAATCAAAATATTCCTGGAGACGGTTGATGAGTTTTCTGCATTACACATTGATCAAGATCCTGATTCTGAAATAGATCCTCATGCCGATGTTTTTCTGAACAAAATTGCTAATCATCATATTTTCCAGTTGTCCAGTAATCATATCCCAAAGGGACTGGTTCCTTTGGAAAGACTATTGGAGACAAATGATGTGGTAGTAAAGGGTAAAATTTCAAGCGACAATGTTGATGTGGATGAGTGCAATATTGATACAGAGAAGGAGCCTAAATTTGTCAAGCTTTCAAGCAGCTTGTCGAGAGAGAAAAGGGTCGAGTATGATGAGATATTAAGAGAATTCACTGATGTGTTTTCTTGGACCTATGAAGACCTCATAACATACGACTCAAGTGTCATTGAGCATAAGATCCCATTTAAAGAGGAGGCCAAACCATTTAGGCATAAATTGAGACAAATAAACCCCATGCTACTCCCTATTATGGAAAGGGAGGTAAATAAGATCTTGGATGCTTAGATCCTTTCCCCTTTGAGATATTATGAATGGGTAGCCAACCTGGTCCCAGTAAGAAAGAAAAATGGAGAAATCAGACTTTGTGTTGATTTCAAGAACCTGAACAAAAGCTCTAACAAGGAAAATTACCCTTTTCCAAAGATGGAATACATATTACAGAGGGTGATAGGTGCATCCATGATTTCCATGATTGATGGCTTCTCCAGATATAATCAAATCTCCGTCTTTCCCGAAGATAGAGAAAAGATGGCCTTCGCCACTCCTTGGTGCACATTCATGTATGCCAAAATGACCTTTGGATTGATGAACGTAGGAGAAACCTTTCAACGAGCTATGGACATCACCATCATTGGAGAAAGGGGTGGATTTGTAGTCATCTACCTTGATGACATTACAATTTTTTCCAAGTCTGATAAATAATATTGTCAACATTTGAGAAAGGTCTTCTCAAAATGTAGGAAATTTGGTCTCTCCCTCAATTCCAAAAGGTCTCTATTTTCTATGAAGGAGGGAAAACTGTTAGGGAACATAGTATCAACAGAGGGGGTACAGATTGATCCAAACATAGTAGAAGCTATTCAAACCTTTTCACTTCCCAGATCCAAGAAGGAAGTCCAATATTTATTTGGAAAAATTAATTTCTTGAAAAGGTTTGTTTCAAATTTTGTTGAATTAGTAAAGCATATCATGGCCACGCTCAGGAAGGGAAATGAAGTAAAATGGACTGTTGATTCCAGATGTAATATCCCCAAGGATGGACCCTGTTGTAATCCTTTTTATGAATTGTAAATAATGTTTTGTAGGATGGTGAGCCAAGTATTGATAAGATGGTAGGCTTATCTGTTTATTAGGCTAGAGATCCTAAGTATTAAGGCCAACAGCTTGTTTTTGTATATTTATTATGTAGAACATTAATAAAATTATAAACATCACTGCGTCCAGATTGACCGGGAAGAAAGAGTGATGGGGGGCTAAGCTTCCACATAGTGGGTAAGGAAAAAGGGGTTGAAAGGTTGGAAAGAGAGGCTAAGTGTTGAGCCTAGGGGATAATCTTGGGGGCTTAAGTCCATGGGAATAATAATTTATTATTATTCCAAAAGCTTTGGGAAATGCATTTTTTTATCCTAAGTTCCTAGAAAGGAAAACGTGAGAAAAAGGTAACACAGGCTGATGGAGTGTATGCAGCCTCATGGGCGACATGTGTCAGCCCTAGCATGTGCAATTTAACCCAAATATTGAGCCGTAGAGGGGATTCATCCTCCATTCTTGTGTCCGATATCTAAACTGTGTGGCCTCTGCGTTTGATCTTTGCATACCTCATGCAAATCTGAAACCCGAAACCGTGAGTCCAACCTGTGATGTTTTCCTGAGAAGCCGACGCATCCTCTATTTGAACCATTGAGACTGTGTTCGACCTCTGCGTAGATTCCTTGTCACGCACCCTGAAACTAGTGGAAAACTCGTGGAATGATATGTGTCACCTATGCATCCTATGAGCCCATCCTATATTTCCATGTAGAGATGAGTCTGTACCTGAATTGTCTTGGGGTTGTTGCCTTCTGTTTTGCTTGAGTGGAATTGTGTTGTTGTTATCCTCACCTTGCAGGAATTTGGCTGAAATTGGTCAAAGAAGTAGGTTGTCAAGCCCATGGTTGAAGAGGCAGGTTCTCATGCCTTTGAGAAGTTCTCTTTATGTGAGAGAGTCTATTGGGAAGTGGTTTTCTCCCAGAGAAATTCCATCACCAACCACGGAGCTCTGAGAATTCCTGATCCAACCTATTTCCAAGACCCAGAGAGGGAGGTGAAGCACCGATGGACTGTGCTTGTGAAGGTGTATACTCTCAGGTGGAAAAGGCATGTGGGGAATGAGAGTTCATGAGTAGTGGGTGTAAGAAGGCTCCTGGAGAGAATCCTTTCAGTTGCTCTGTGCAGTTTTTTTGTAACCTTAGCCTAGTCTAGGATTCCCTTGCCCGAGGTGGAGCTTAGTCCAGCTCGAGGGTGACCCACTACTGAGCGTGATGAGAAGCGTGGTCTATGGATGGGAGGTTCATGGAAGGTTTGCATGTAGTTGGTGGAGTTACTACAGTTTCAAAGATAAGTATCATTATGTGTTTAATTTCAGTTAAAATTCATGTCTATGATGCTTGTAATATTATCATGTATTCCATTGCAATGATATTCATTGTTAATTATATTTAAGTTTGTATGATGGCAGTAATTCTATGTTAAATGAATTAATTTGATTTAATATGCATGTTATATATATGTATGTGAATGTTCGACATAGTAGTGTTTCCCGACAAGGGGGTTGACGGTCGGGGACATTGCCGGACAACACTACTACAAGAAAACATTCTCATATTTATGTGGTATGCATGTAAATGAAGTTAAATGCCTAAGCAGAGTAAACATATAATTACTACTAACAAACAAATGATTGAAATCAATAGTAAATATCATTGCAACAGAATACATGATAATATCACAAGCATCACAGATGTGCATTTTAATTGAAATTATAGACATGCATATAATTATCTTTGAAACTGTAGTAACTCCACTAACCACGTGCAAACCTTCCATGAACCTCCTATCCTTATACCTCACTTCTCATCATGCTCAATAGTGGGTCACTCCCGAGCTGGAACTAAGCTTCCACAAAGCGGTAAGGAAAAAGGGGATGAAAGGTTGGAAAGAGAAGCTAAGTGTTGAGCCTAGGGGCTAAGCTTGGGGGCTTAAGTCCTTGGGAATAATAATTTATTATTATTCCAAAAGATTTGTGAAATGAATTTTTTTATCCTAAGTTCCTGGAAGGGGAAACATGGGCAAAAGGGAACACAGGCTGATGGGGCGCATGTAGCCTCATGGGCGATATGTGTCGGCCCTGGCGCATTAAATTTTACCCAAAGATTGAGACGTGGAGAGGGTTCATTCTCCATTCGGTCGTTCGTTTTCTAAACTATCTGAGATATGCATATCGAACATAACCCTGACTAAAAACCGTTTTTCCTCTATTTGGAACCTCTATTATTTTACCCTCATGAAATTCTGAGAACCAAAACAGGTGAATTGTTCTGCGTCTTCTCTAAAACCCGACATCAGGAAAATGGCTTGAGCGTGTTGTGTTTAGTGTCTATCCATTGCCATTTTCAAACCTATGCCTATCTACTGTTGTGACTTTTATCCTTGCGTGAATGAGTGTTGAACTGTGGCTATTATCGTTTCCTATTTCCAAACCCCATTTTCCTATTGCTTCTTTCACCTGTGAGTTATCCAAAAGTTGTTGTTGTTGCTGTCATCTTGAACTTGTAGGAATTGAGTTGAAAATTGGTTGAAGAACTAGGTTTCCAGGCCCGTAGTAGAAGAGGCAGGTTGTCAGGCCTATGAGAAGCTCTCTCCAGGTGAGAGAGCTTGATGGGAAGTGGTTTTCTCCCAGAGAGAGTCCAACACTAGCTTCAGAGCTCTAATAATTATTGATCCATCTTGTTTTCGAGGCCCAGAGAGGGAGGTGAAGCACCGATGGAATGTTATTGTGAAGGTGTATACTCCTGAGTGGAACATGCATGTGGGGAATGAGAGTCCATTAGTAGTGGGCATAAGAAGGATCCTGGGGAGAATCCTTTCGGTTACTCTGTGGAGTCCTTAGCCTAGTTTAGGATTCCTTTGCTTGGAGTGGAGCTTAGTCCTAGCTCGGGGGTGACCCACTGGTGAGCATGATGAGGAGCATGGTCTAAGGTTGGGAGGTTCTTAGAAGGTCTAGATGTAGTTGGTGGAGTTACTATTGTTTCAAAGATAAGTATCATTGTGTGTTTAATTTTAGTTAAAATTCATGTCTGTGATGCTTGTAATATTATCATCTATTCTGTTGCAATGATATTTATTGTTAATTCTATTTAAGTTTGTATCATGGCAGTAATTATATGTTAAATGCATTAATTTGATTTAATATGCATGTTATATATATATGTATGTGAATGTTCCACGTAGTAGAGTTGCCCGACAAGGGGGCTGATGGTCGGGGACGTTACACCAGAGATTCCTTCAACCAAATCAAGAAGGCATTGACTGAGGCACCTGTGCTAATTAGTCCCAATTATTCCAAAGATATTTTGATTTTTTCCTTTGCTTATTTTGATACAATAGCAACTATTTTATTGCATAAGAATGTCATTGGGATGGAGAAGGCTATTTCCTTCTTCAACAAAGCACTGAGAGATGCAGAGATAAAGTATGATATCATGGAGAAATAGGCCTATGATTTGGTGAAATCTCTCAAAGATTTCAGAGTCTATGTTCTGCATTCAAAGATCATTGCTTATGTTCCTTTAGCTTCTGTGAAGGACATTCATGTTCAGCCTGACATAGACGAAAGAAGGAGCAAGTGGATTGCCAAAAACCTTGAATTTTATCTAGAAATAAATCCCACCAAACTAGTTAAAGGCCAAGGTTTAGCCAAGCTATTGGCTGAATCTAATTGCAAACATTTGGGGGTTAACTTCATCAACACCTGATTAGAAAATCAACAAGCTAAGTTGTCTCATACAGACCCACAAATCAGCCCTCCATTTGCATAATGCGTCTGGTACAAAGACATGATATTATTTTTGTAGTATTTAAGGTCCCCTGATGGTATGGGGAAAATAAAGGCAAGAGATATTAATCTCAAAGAAATTAGATATTGCCTTATTGACCATGTATTATATTGGAAGGACTCTCTGGGAGTGTTTTTGAGATTTATAGACCCACTAGAAGCCCAAAATATTATGTTTGATTTTCATGACAACATATGTGGGGGGCATCCTTCCTGGAGAACTATGACCTATAAAATTCTCAGGGATGGATATTTCTGGCCTACTCTTTTCACCGATGTCTGTGCAAAAATCAGGGCTTGTGTTAAGTGTCAGAAATTCACTAGGAAACAACAACTCAAGTCTTTTTCGTTGAATCTTGTGGTAGCTTTAGGACCCTTTCAGTAGTGGGGCCTAGATTTTATTGGGGAAATTCATCCTGCTTCAAGTGGAAAAAACAGGTGGATCTTGACTACCACTAATTACTTTACCAAATGGATAGAAGCTATCCCCACAAGGAGTGCTTCTCACAAAGTAATCATTGATCTCCTTGAAGATATTATGGCAAGGTTTGGTTGTCCGAACAAAATCATCACTGACAACGTTGCATCCTTCAAGGCCGATCCATTGATCATGTTCTGTGAGCAGTTTGGAATTGCATTGATTCACTCTATCCCCTATTACCCCAAAGGGAATGGATTGGCAGAGTCCTCTAACAAGAGCCTTATAAATATCATCAAAAGAATTCTACAGGACAACAAGAAAACATTGGATTCAAGGCTCAAATTTTCTCTGTGGGTTGATAGAGTGACAAGAAAGAGGTCTCTTGGTGTTTCTCCTTTTCATCTTGTGTATGGAATTGAGGGCATATTTCCTTCTCAGCTTGCCTTGCCGATGGAAAAATTCTTCCAAGACTACCAAGGGGAGCCCGATGATATGATCATAAGAATACAACAGATGGTAGAAGTGCAGCAGACTAGAGAGAAGATACTGGGCAAAGCACATGAACACCAACAAAAATTAAGCAGGCCTTTGACAGGAAAGTAAGAAAGGAGGATTTCTAGCTGGGAGATCTAGTACTCAAATGGGATGCTCCCAAATAGGACAAGGGAAAACATGGTAAATTTTAAGCCCTGTGGATTGAGCCCTTCAAAATCTCTGAGATATCTCCAAATAATGCTTACAGGTTGCGAAATTTGGAGGAATCTGAAGTTTTTGGTGGCCCTGTAAATGGGAATTTTTTGAAGAAATATTTTGTCTAGGCCGTGACTAGCATTCCACCACTGTAAATACCACTCATGTTTTTTTTTTGTTTTTTGTTTTTTGTTTTCAATAAGAGACCCCATATCCAAGAGCTACGGAACTAGAGCTATGCATTCTTGGTAGCTCACAGGGAGCATGCCATTCCTTGTGGAGCCAAATGTTATCACACAAACTTGTCAGAGTCTTGTGGGTTTGTGGTTTCTACCTATGTCGGTAATTTCTCCCTGTCTTTCTCCTTTTCACCGACCAAATCTTAAGATTTTCCCCTTTCGGCTAGTAGTTTGCTCTATGTCTCCTCTCGATCAATTGAGTGACCATTTGTTTTGAGTAGTCCATCCTGAGAAGTCTCGACCCCAAGCCTTTTTTTTTTTCTCTGGGTTAATCACTGCCCTCTCTACCTCTATCATTGATCCTTTTTCTTTCCCAAGACCTCAACCAGTAGTCCAAGTATTTATTTACACAGGTCGTAGCAGTGAGCACAAAGCGCAACACTTAGAGCCGTCTGGTATGGACTCGAATCAAACGAGTGGGAAAAATCAATTTTCAATGGCAGGGATTCCATGTGGAGTTCATATCGGTGGTTCATGGGTATCCAAAATCTGAAATTTTCCCAAAGTTTAATGAAGGGGCAAAGGCTCGAGATATAAAGTTGAGCAAATATTTAATATGGGTCGTAGATATCACTATGAGAGATCAACGGTGAATAATAATCGCAGAAATCATTAGTTCAAAATGTGGTTAAAGTTGTTTGTCAAAGCCATGAACTGTTGAAACCCAAAATCAGCATGGGCCGTCTGATCTAGCATGACGCGTGGCATCAGATCCGAACCGTGGAGGAAGTCATTTCGGAAAAAATAAATGGGGAAATGTGAAATCTTCCTGAGTCCCAAAATACTGACATTTATGTGGGTCATCCGATTCAAAGGGGCACGTGGCATCAAATACGAGAAGTCATGATTTCACGAATGGGGGGGTTTTTCATAGAGTGCGACATAAGTTCGAAAAATGTGAAATTGTGAAGCGCCCAAGATTTGAGCCTGTGGTTGCATGCAACGATGGAAAGGAGTTGTGTCAAAATTTGAAAGCGCCTGCGTTGGTCACAGAAAAATATCTGTGTGGCCTCGAGACACTGGGATTGACTAGAAGAAGTCGTGAACGTCTCCTGGAGCATTCATGGGTGTCAAGATTCATCTCGATCCTGATGAAAGTAGTTAATGGAAATGGGGGAGGTGGTTGAAACCTCGTTTCACCCCATAAATGGAAAGCGTGGAAAAGCTAGGCGTGGAGGCATATTGTCAGCACAAAGTTCCCGTGTTAATGGATTTTCCTATAGAGCCCATACCAATCTAATCTTGTGTTTGACAGAAGAATGCAAGTGCAGTCTGACAGAAGAAGATGCAAATCCCGAGCCTTGAATGTAGTGACCAAAGCATGATCCTAGTGGTAGAAAGTTGATTCTAACTACAAATAGTTAGTTTTGGTGTTTTGTTAAGGTCAATCGTTGAGCTATGCTCCCAATTGTAAAGATTTAATGAAGCCTCTGGTTCTCTGGTTATGTGTTGTCATTTGAGACTTCTTGTTTAATGACAATCAACTTTCTTTTCATCTCTATTGCTACTGATATTGAAGGCTCGAGCATGGATGATCCAGTCAAGTTGTTGCAACCATATTGTGATGTATGTTTGATTGCGGTATTATTGTAGTGTCTTCAGTATTCTGAAGTTTTGGATTCAAGAGGATCTTGCATTAGAATCTTTTCCTCCTTAGGCTGTTGGAAGACCAGATGTCCATAGTAGACCTCTACATTTTCTCCTCAAGTTCTTCCTCCTACTCACCCTTACTACAACTTACTGAATGAATTTAGATCAAGACCTCATCCAAATGTGAATACCATCCCAGTTTTTTGAGTTAAAGTGATATTATCACAAGTCTACGTCCATTAGATCCCCCCTTAAATTTATTCATTATGACGTATAGCCTATGGGTACTGGCCTTACCTCCCCAACAATCAGGAGGTGACTTCTAGTGCTAACACTTATTTCACCTCCTAGGGATGGGAGTCTCGATAGTCTTACACATTTTTGAGAATCAGCCACATACTCCTCCTCATTTTTCTAACTTTCGCAATGGACTCCCATGTTATCTCATTACGGTTCTATTTTTGAATGCACCTCCGCAGTATCACTAACCCTCCATTTCATCCACAATGATTTTTCCCATCTGCATATTCCCCTCCATTTATTTACCCCAAATCATTCTTTATTCATTTGGTAATTGTAAAAAGACTTTGTTACCAGCATTTACATAGATTTTGTTGTCCCCCTTGGCGACCTTATTTTCCTGGAAAATAAATCCATGTCTCCCTTGTTTGGGGAGCTCATCATATTCTACTCTTGTTGACATCATCCATAAACCCCAAGTATCCCACAGTCCATGTACCCCTGATCTCTGAGTTTGTCCACTTTGTCACACCTCTGGCACAATTTAACCCACGTCTAGTCATCTCCTTGGCACTAGATCCAGTTTCACAATTGTTTCCACTCATCCTTCACATATACCCCCAACCAAGGGCGGTCGTGAGTCTCACCACATCTTGACTTCTTCCATGTTCCTTATTAGTTCCTGATCTTTCCAATGGATCTCATGAAGCCCTTTTTCTTCTTGAAGTCGCGTCTCCCTTTCTATTGACATCAACACAGTTTCTAGAAGGGAGACAATATCTTGACTCTCATTACCTTTACAATGCAGAGTCTCAGACGACACAAAGAGAACCATCATTTCTCTCTATTTTCGTTGACCCCCTTAACATTCAACTTCAACACATTCTCATGTTACAGTGGGTCTTATTATGTGACTATTGCAGTTGTTTTATACTAGTCGGTGACCTCTGAATTTGCTAAGATATCAATGCCTACGAGTCATCGACACTTCTTACAAGTGTCCTTGCCTCTTTTTAGAGTATGTTCACCATCCGAATTGTCATCTTCCATTATCAAACCACCCTGAAGGGCGCTACAGTTATCTACATCAGCATACAACTTCAGTTACTGTCTTACATTTTTTGAGTTACATGACACGAGCATGGGGCATGCCCGCCTCATTTGTATACAGACTTTATTTTCCTACCTAGAGAATGGTTTGGTCCCACAGTTTCCCCTCTCCTACCAATGGATATCTCTTCCAGTTCCTCTCAACACTCTTTCTTACAATGGTACTCTCAGTAGAAGAAACATTAATGTATTTCGGCTATAGGTATGATCCTAACCTCACACATCAGGGGGCATTTGTTATCACTCAAATTTCATCCACAAAATCTCATGCAAATGGTTACAGGAATGCAACATCTCCAAACACTTATTAGTTCACCTGTAGCACCAAAAAATCATTTCCAAGACGCAAAACTATACAACTGGTAAAAAAATTAACATGTGCTAAAATACATAAAGAAGCGCGCGTGCAGTGCACGGGCCAAAGAATCCCATAGAGCACACAATGCACCATATGCGCGACTGTGTACGAAAAACTCCATGCACACCTATGAACAATGAATTTATGGTTCTTATCGGCCCCTCACTCACTTTTGGACCAACTCCCAACTTGATTTGACCCTCAAATCTGAGCTGAATCTGAATGGGGATTGGTCAAAGACCTAAGGGTGCCCTAAAGGGACCCTTGTTCACACTAAAGACCAGTTGGATATTTCCTCAAAGACATGTTATAGAAGGAGGCCGTGGGTGCACTAAGAATTCAAGAATCTCATTGTATTGTTATGTTTCCTCTATTCTCCTTCAAAAAACCTCTTTTCTTCTTGGAGCATACTAGCAACATCTCATTAAGCTATTCACCTCACCTCTTGAGGGAATAAGCTTAGATTTCTTCACCATTTTCTTTCTATTTTATCATTTGTAATAAGAGCTCTCACATAGGGGACTCAAGATCCCTCCCAAGGAGGAAGAGGGGATCCACAAGTCCTCCTTTCTCTACGGTGTTTTCCCACTAATATAGTTATCCATTGGTGGCATCGTTATTGGTCATTTGTTTGATTGATCTTGGTTCAAGTTTCTTATGCATTTTAGTTTCATTTCCTTAGCTATTTTGTTAGTTGTTTCTAGCTTAGTTGTTTGTTTATTTCATGTGATTGAATTGTTTGATTCATACACTAACCTCTGTCCTGTCTAGCAGAACCAACTAGACTTGCATTGATCAGAATCTGGACTAGGGGTCAAATTTTAGCTCAAAAATCAACATTCTCGGAATTGCCTCAAAATGAACGAGAGCGTATCCCTCATCATCACGAACCCAACGCAACTCATTTCATCTCAAACAAACATCGGGAGCGAGAGATATCGCGATCTTTTCGAATCGCCAAACAGGAAAAAAAAATGGGATGCTGACTGGGCAGTCCATACAGTCCGTATGGACGCTGACATGGCATGATGGTATGATGACATGGTAGAGATGACTTGTCACCTGCTGAGATGGTGGTTTGTGATTAGCTGGCAGTTGACCGAATGTTGTGTCGACACGTGGCATTTATTGAGCAATGGTATGGTGCCACGTGGCCCAGTCATGGGCTGCCACATGGTGCCCGTTTATTGGCTTTTGGTCGATTGATTGGTTTATTAAAATTTTTATGGGTCCATGGGGTTCGACCCCCGGACCTCTCCCAACCATTGAAAGCTTTAACAAAGGCCAACCCACCAACGTGCCACGCGTTGGTTCTTGTAAGGTATATGAGTTTTAAAATATTTGAATTCAATTATGGTTGTAAACGGCGGGGGCTTGGGCCAGGGCTTAGCCACGACCCCGGTTCTATGCGATAAAACATATGACCAAACCTTTTATTAATTGGTGCACGATTTGGGTATTTCACCACATGGTTGTATAACGTATTACATATGACCATATATTTATGTCACGCGCGCGGGGTTCCAAATGTATACTCGAGGTTCTATTGTGTGAACATACAACCAGAGCCTTTGTAAAATGGCGCGGGGGTGTTTTAAATATAGCTCGTGGTCGTGTGTTTATTACATATGACCACATATATTACAGAGGGCACGGGTTAAACATGTAGCACGGTTGCGATATATTTTATAACCATTGATAAACGGAGTGGCGCACACATTTTAAATGGAGTTAGCCCATGGTTACGGGCTCCAAGGCATATGACCATGTCACCATTGATTGCACGTGGGATATGTTTTGGGTTTTGTTTTATGTTTAAACGGTTATGCAACCACACACCTGACACGTGTCAATCCCAGATTTAACATTGGAACGGGTAGCCCTTTTATGCGCGGGACATGGCCATATGGTCCCCATGCGCCCAACACCTCCGACTTTGGGGGCCCTAATTCCGTTAACTGTTCGACAATTTGGTGCATTTTGTGGATATGCACGTGGGTACTGAGTTTAGGCACAGAAAACGCCCAGAGGCCAGGTTACTCACAAACAGGTGCAAAATGGTGAACCAGAGGCAACAAGCTTGAAGGAGAACAATGGCAGGAGGCCTAACTTATTCATCGTTTGGCCAAATGAGGTGCCGAAAAAGCCTAGATAGGGTTTTTTGGACGTTCTGAGTCCATTGGCACTATTTTCATAGGCATTTGAAGACTTTTGTGGCAGGTTTTTCACCATTGAAGTTTGAGGAAGCTCTAGGGAGCTTGAAGCCCTCATTGCTTGAGGCCATGCTCAGATGAGCCCTAGTCTATTTTCTGTGACTGGATAGTCAATTTCGACTAATTTTTATGCTCTGAACACTTTGGGATACATTTTAGATCCATTGGAGGACTTTTACAGGTGTTTTTTCCATAGAGAAGCTCAGGGAAGCTTGGAGGCCACATGTAGAAGAGGTCATGATTGGATGAGACAAGATCCATTTTCAGAGTTCTAATAGTCATTTTTGGGGGTTTTATGTATTCTGAACCCAATGGTACAGTCTGCAAATCCACTGGAGTTGAAAAACATCTTGTAAAATAACATTTGACAGACTAATCCCAAAGAGCCAAGTCCATTGAAGGAGGCTCAAGGAGATGTAGCCCAGAGAGGGGTGAACTCCTTTATCATCTTGTTATTTTTGTGAGTTTGCATGTTTATTTGTTGCAAGTTATGTTGTTGTGTATTTGTTTATAGCACATACTTAACCTTTTAAAAGAACATTTCCTCACACATGAACATTGAAAAGAAGAAGCATGAACTTAACACATAAACCATCTTGCATATTTTAACACATG
>SNQJ01S0036058.1:0-19259 GCA_010110895.2 Picea sitchensis | reverse complement strand
GGATTATTAGTAAATGAAATCTAATCTAATCTAATCTAATATTAAAAGGAATCTCAAAAGAATTAATTATTAGTAGGGGTAGGAACCCCCTCAATAAAAAGAAAGTGAGCGTCTGCCATGCATGTGGCCTTAAAATCTTCTTTAGAAATAGGTCGCTGGTACAGACGGAGCCGATGACCATTTACAAGTAACGAAGTTCTGGAGTCATCGATTGTGAGGAGCCTTACTATTCCATTAGGAAAAACTGTGTCTATTTCGTAAGGTCCTAACCATCTTGTGCGCAGTTTCCCTTGAAATTCTTTGAACCGGGAATCGTATAGTAGGTCCTTAATGACTTGTATTTTGGAAGATTTTCCACGGAAAAAACATGTTTATTTTAAGTTGGAACCATTCTATGCATGGTATTTGGTCTTATACAAACATAAAGTGCAATACAGTTTCTACCCAATTCATAACAACTTCATTTCAGAATTAAAAAAAATAATATTTGGATAGAGAACATCAAGGTTATCCCTAGAAGCAACTTCCTTTCTCTTTGGAAAAGGGGTTTATGCAATGTCCAAAGAATTAACTGCAATTAGATTATTTGGTAGTAAGGATAAGACTTTCCTTTTACCATTCTATACATAAAATAAACTCTTTGTCGGAGAAGTATGTAGACAATACAAGACTAGGGTCCACTTATTCCATGACAAGAGGAAAAAGTGGTTTATACCCATACCATGGAAAAATGGGAATTGCAATGTTAAGCACATAACTCACCTTAATGAATTGGCGGGACATCATGAACAGATTGGCTTAAAGGAAGAAAAAATTGTTGAAGTTTTTGATCCATACAACAAAATTACTACACATATGCAATTAGTGGGGTACTCGTCACACTTCATCAGAATTGAATAGTTTCAAGAGGGTGGAGAAGACAACTTGGATCTCAAGCAATTAGTGTCCTCCCAAATTTTACACAACATGGGAGAGGTAAAAAACACAAATGAAAGACACAGAGAACATGGTAGAGAAATAACAAATCAAAACCCGAATTCTCCAACAACATCTCAAAGAAGCACTCCATCGAGAATCAAGAGTAGAACCAGTGGAATGGACACTAGAAAAACATCAGTTGGAGGCTCAGCTGATAATGGAGATAAATACCCATCGAGGAAAAGTCTATAAAAAACACATTTTTCACACACTCATGTAAAAATAAAAATAAATATATCATCAAAAAAGTTAAACACACCAGAAATTCATGAAAGACCCCATGCAATGGATATGGGCGAGCTCATTGAAGAACTTGGCTGGTCCATGGAGAGGCTATTAGAAACAAGAGAAATTGATGATTCTATGATGTACCAGGATCCTAAAATATTTGAAGAGGAATCTGTCACTCTTCACCACATGAAATACAATCATGAAACTAAAAAATTATTGTTGGAAAAAGTTAATACCAAGAATAAAAAGTCATTAAAATGATGGAAATATTCAATTGATATGGACGGAGTAGCACCATCCAAAATTGCAAACTTTGATGGAGATACTCGAGATGCATTAAGACAATCAATTGATAACATGGAAAAAGAGAATACTAAATTAAAGAAGAGGATAAAAGAGTTAGAAGTTGATTTTGTACCAGGACCATTATTTCCAAAACCTTTGAGTTCAATTCAACCTACACTTGAATTGGAGGATATCCTAGAAATCATTACAAAATACAAAGTCTCATCGATTTTATTATAGGATATAAGAAAATATGTTGGCGATATTATACAAAAGAGAGTTGACATAATTCAGGAGATTTGGGAGCTTTCCCAAAGTATTACCATCTTTTCATCCAGAATATAGAATTTCAAAGAATACTTACAAAGGATTTGGAAAATGATGAAAGATTTTTTAAGGAAGTTGTAAACACATTTTCATCCAAAATCTCAAGCTTAAATGAAGATTGAAAAGGAACAAAACTTCCCTCGCCTAACTTTATGAAACAGATTAATGCATGATGGCTAAGGAGAATCAAAGAGTTAAGAGAAATGATAAAAGAAACCAATGTCTTAAGGAATAAAAAAGGTGATTTACTAAAGAATTAGATGGTCCCAATTTATTGATGGATACCATGACCTAACCAAAGAATATTTGATGATACAACTTAATACACTAAAATTTGCTTAGGCTAATGAATTTATCGCAACTATAGAATTTTGTAAAGATGAAGTTGAAAAATGGTTAGGTCGATATATCAACAGGAATGATGAAGTGGATGACACATTGCATCAATCAGATCTAGATTTGAGGGAATTTGAAAATCAGTTGTTTGGAATTAAAATTAAACATGAAATTATCGTGGCACCCTTAAGAGAGTACATTGAGTAATGGTTGAAAAAGAAAATAATCAAAATTACCGAATCGAAAAATAAATAAATAGTTACAGTGGTTATGCCACCTCAACCAAAACATACACCTATAAAGGAGCCAGCTGGAAGCAAGTAAAGTTTACGAGATCTCTCTATCATAGTGAGTCAAACATTAACTTTATCCTTTGAATTTTCCCTACGTTCATTTTTGCTACAATTATTTGTCATATTTCCTTTTTCTTCTCGATATTCTATGGGATTTAGACTGATTCTTGGTTGTCCTTGTCTTATCTTCTAGGTATTTTCACTTTACCTTCTGCATGAGCCCTATCCCAGTCCTCTTTGAAGGGAGAATGAATTTTAATTTCTTTAAAGACATTTGCCTTTGTATTTAAAGATTCATTATTATTTTGAGACTCCAAGAGAGCTACTTGGGATATTACATTATTGTATTCTCAAAGAATTTAATCTGAAGCTTGAGTTTCCAAATTGTTTATCCAACATAATCGTTTTGGTGCTTTATGGAATGATAATTTAAAGTTCTCTTCCAATTGCGGTCCATTTTATTTTCTCGATTCATGGATATTGTTCAATGTTTTGATGAATGTTGTGATGGATATCAGTCCCTTATATTTCGTGTGCATCTAATCTATTTATGTTGTAAATAATGTACACATGAGTTTCTTTTCAAATAATTAGTCCTCAATCTGAGGTGATTTTTTTCCTTGAATGTGAATGTAAATATTAAGTCTAATCCTTCTCAAACTTTGTTTTATTTTATTTTATTTTCATGGAATTATAAGAACAATATTATAACCACCTCTTTAAAAATTAAAGAGAATTCATACCCTCATGAGGTTTATCTTCGACCGTGAAATAGTATTTTAGACCAACAATGCCATAGTAAGTTCACTTTCCATATCCTCTTCCTCCTTGGGGATGCAATTAGTCATATAAAATTCCCTTTCTTCTTGCATGTTCACTACTGTGAATTCCTCACCTTCCCTCTCAATGATGTAATCAATGATATTATCCTCATATTCTTCTCCTATCTCCACCTTAGTGTTGAGATCCTCTTCTGTGGTTTCCAATTTCAAATTTTGATCCCTACACTCATCTTCCCTTTTTTTCTCCACATGTATCTATGTCACTGCAAACTTCTTCACCTCTTCTTCATTATTCTTGGACTTCTCCTACTCTCAATACAACATTCTCCCATTACCACATGCATATTTGGTATTATCCTTCGATGTTCATTTCACTATGGATCCTCCTCAACATATGCACCCTAAATTTCTCAACAATGCCCACCCAACTTCCTATTGGAGTTGTCTTCCTTCCCATTTACAACTCAACCCAACAAGTAATTAGAGTTGCTTCTCAAAGATAATTTCTACCCAATTTTATCCTATTATTAGAGTTGTAACCACATCAAATACCCCTCACTACTACATATTGAAAAATTTGCGACGACTACTTGCGACTAAAGTACCCTTTCATTGCAAAATTCAAGAGAAAGAGTTCACTGTTTCAATTTTATTATAAATCCATCCCATATTCGTCACTCTGGCGACGAATCCATATGTTCATCGCAAGAGAGACGAACTTGAAGATAGTGGATTATCGTCTCTCTTGCGACAAACTTATGGATTCGTCGCAAGAGCGACCATAACCATTGACTGTTACACTATTTGATAAAGTCAACATTGATTGTTATACTCTTTGACAAAGTCAACATTGATTTGGTCAACGTTCATCGCAAGAGCGATGATAACCATTGACTGTTATACTATTTGATAAAGTCAACATTGGTCGTTATACTCTTTGACAAAGTCAAAATTGATTTGGTCAATGTTCGTTGCTCTTGCGACGAAAAAAATATATATAAATATTTTGTGAATTAGAGATGTTGCAACAATCTTGCTTTAACAACGACGATTTAGGAAGGGTATTTTTATGCGGAAGAATGTCACAGAATATGAGAGGTGGGAAAAAAATTAAAGAGGGTTAAAAGGGTGATGATACATGTTATTTCCCTTGCAAAATATGTTGCACTACACGATCCATAAGAATTTGAATAGAAACAACTAAAAAACATTATAGGAAATATGGGCACATTGATGGGGGATCGAATGAATATCGTCGCATGGTAATTATTAGCTATATATTCATTATTTATTTATATATATATATATATGTGTGTGTGTGTGTGTGTGTATATATATTGTTTGAATATTTGTTATACACACTAATTTTGCATGATTGTTTGTAATTATAAAGTTAGAGTTGCCCTCTAACTTTTGTAGAATATTGCACCAAGTAGTAGCAGAAATGATGTTGTACAAGATGAGGAACATGATCAAGCAAATGAGGATTTCATGGAAGAAGATGATGGGAAAAATCAAGTTAATGATCCCATGCAAGAAGATGATGGGAGAAATCAAATAATCCAAGATTTTTTTTCTCAGCTGGATGAGGATGGGGACAGTGATGGTATTTATGATGAACCTCTATTAGAAAAGGAAAATAAACGACTTTATGAAGGCTCAAGAGAAAATATTCTCTCCGCTACATTGTTTCTAGTGAACTTAAAGGTTATGAATAATTTTTCGAACACTTGTATGACACAGATCCAAAGGTATGTAATATGTTTCATCTCATATTATACATAAATGTTGACTTTTTCTAATTTTTTTTAGTGTTAATTAATGTGTAAAATAAGAATGCAATTTTTTCGATCAATATTCTTTACATTAACTAGTTATTTGTTATGTTGTAGATTGTTAGGTGAATTTTTGTTACCATCGTCAAATATTTTACCTTGCACATAATGATATTTGCATGCCATTATGAAAGACATTGGAATGGATTATCAAACTATAGATGCATGTCCTAATGATCATATTATATATTATGGACAACATGCTTCGAAAACAGAATGCCTGCAAGCTCTTATCAGTAGATATCGAACCGATCAAGTAACAAAAAGGGTGCCTCGAAAGGTTCTTCGTCATATTCCCATAATTCCATGTTTGCAATGATTGTTCAGGTGTGAAATAATAGCACAATTTATGGATTACCATGCATGAAATAGAAGTGGATATGGTGTTCTTCAAATGTCTACCGATGGTTATGCATTTAGGGAAATTGAGGAAAAATGGGTAGATTTCAAAGATGAACCTCGTAATGTTAGGATTTCATTGGCAACTAACGGTGTTACTCCTTTCAGAGAGCTTAGGTATATTTAATCTGTGTGGCCTATTATTTTTATCAACAATAACATTCCTCCTTGGATGTCAATAAAGAGAGAGCACATAATGCTGACAATGATTGTTCCAGGTATTTGTTTACATTAATTTTTTGAATCTAACATTTTCATTTGTTTCATTTTTTTCATAATATATACTTTTTATTTATTTACTTATATATACATATCATGGTTATAGTAATTATGTGTAATTTCAAACAATTAGGTAAGTACCAGGCTAAAGATATGAATTTATATATCGAACCTCTTATCGATGAGATACTAAAGTTATGGGTTGGCATCACTATGTATGACAACTGTAAACCAATCAAGGAGAAGAAATTTAAATTTTGTGGAATACTTTTATGGACAATTCATGCTTCCCCGGGACTAACACATTTTTTTGGTATGTAGCATTATATTTCTCTTTAATACTATATAATTTTTAAACATATCATGTTGCATGTTTAATTTTTAAATAATCTCATCGTATAATTGACATTAATCCATCTGTTGCAAGTCTTCAAATAAAGGGTAAATTTGCATGTCCAGTTTGTGGTCCTAAGATGAAGTATCGTTATTCAAAAAGTTTAGGAAAGGTGGTGTTTGATGAGTATAGGCACATCCTCTCTAAGAACCATAGGTATCGTACTACTGAAAAACATGTTTTCAATGAGAAATAAGAGACTAGTTTAAAACCACGAAGAATGACACCTCACCTATGGAGATTGGAATGCAATATAAATTGTCAAGATACACAATTTATTTATGTATTGTATATCATGTAATGTTTTGAATGTTTGTTTTAATCATTGAATTTATTTTACTATATTTGATAGAAAAAGAGATGAAAAAAGTTTAAAATTTCTCATCTTGGTGTATAGGGTAATGTTCATACACTGCCATTTATGTTGTATTCATTTTAAATCTATTTTTGATTGACATTAAAATTATGAATCCTGAGCAATTTTAAATTGTTTTCATCTATTTTAATCATTGAATTTATTTTATTGTATTGTGATAATTATTTTAACGTCAAACAAGTTATTTATGATCTTGGAAAATACATGAGGTAAGTAGTTGTGATTTATATACAAAATGCTATTTCAATTTGTTGTTGTACTTAATGACACATGTTTTACTTGTAATGTAATATATTATATTATGTTATGTTGAAACATGTTATTTTCTTGTGTCATGATCTCATGTAGATGGTTTTCATTGAAAGAAATCCATGAAGATGATATAAAGTATTGGAAGAGAGAAATTCCTCATCTAATGTGTGAAATGAAAAAGCATACACCTCCAACATTTTTCAATGCACAAGAACACAACCTCATACACCAAGTTGAGAAGGTTGAAATTTGTGTTCCTGTTCACACAAGGTCAATGTGGATGGTGGAGAGGCACTTGAAATCATTGAAGGCATTGGTTAAACAAAGAGAACGTCCCGAGGTTTCTATGGTGGAGGGATATATGGTATATCAATACATGGTGTATATTAGTTAGTATCTTCCTAAATTAACAACTCCAACTATGCATGCAATGGATCGCATTTGGGATGTTAACTCCATCAAAAAAAGTGAAGATCAGGAGAACATGTTGGGGAAAGGTAGAATGAAAAAAATGAGAGGTAATATATTAATAATTGTGGAGACTTATATTAATAATACATATAAATTTTCATTTTTTTTTTGTATATGATCATACTCATTAATATATTAATATTTTTCAATTCATAAATTATTAATATTTATAACCATGGATGTTATAACTAATATTTAATATTGGTGAATTATGATTTTTTGATTCAGTTGCTCAAGAGTGGGATGGACTGCATTTATACATTGCAAACAATGTTGACTGGATGAATGTATGGATTGAAATATGTAAACAACATCATGGAGGTAGGTTATCATGGCACCGACTGTCTGAATTGGTTCGAGAAGCTCAACATAACGGAAACACCAATGTTACCTAAAGGAAAATTGATTTAGCACATGGTTTGAAATATGGACAGGCAAACAAATTCACCCATTTTATTCAGTTATTTTATATTATATTAATGTGACTACATGTGTACTATATTTTTTAGATACTTTCCAAGTTATATAAATATATAAGTTAATTTATTAATTGACAATGCGTCTTTTACATATCTAGCATACTGCGGTTGGAACACCACAAGGATATGTGATGCACTGCTCATAAATTTTTCATCAAACTGTTGTATGAAACTAGGAAAATTTCTAATAGTGGGATAACTGCAGTATTCCAGGTCAATAATGTTTCCTCTAGGAGTGACAGACATCCCCAAGAATTTGAAAATAGATACTATGGGTATTTAAATGATATACTTGAGTGTGACATTAATTCCTTCAAATTAGTTATGTTCAACATCAAATGGTATAGGTTACAAATGCATGAACACGACGAGGAAAGAAATGTTATTAAACATGCCAACAGATTTTCGATGATTAAAACAACGATGTTTGAAAGAGGACATGATTGTTATATTTTTCCAAGCTAATCTGAATAGGTCTTTTACTCAAATGTTTCAGGTGAGAGGGATTGGTCATTTGTTGTTAGATATGAGCCAAGAGGAAGGCCAGTTAAGTATACTCATTTACAGGAAGAAGATTATATTGAAGATCAAGAATATGTTTTGCCAAATCAGACAGAGCCAGAAAATCATGCAGGGTCGACAAACAAGAAAGACAAAGAAAATGAATAAGATCATGATCCAGGAGTGTCGATGAAAATATGATAAAAAATGACATTGATGACGATGATGATATCATCAATCCTTTCAACAATGTTTCTAAACCAGATGATGATACCAATGTCGAGTTCGATGAAGAAGATCAAGATACATAATAAGGATGATTATATATATGTTGAGTTGGATTAGGTGCATGACTATATATTTTAATTTGTACGAATTATTCTCTTAAAATAATTTACTTATAATGTCATGGTTTATTTACATGTTTTTAAGTTTTATGCAACGTTTTTATATCCTATGTTATATGTTGTTTAATTATTATGTGAAACCTGAAAATAGTTTCCAATATACTAAAGTACATGGTAAACTAAAAATATCATTTACAAACACATAATTTCATTTACCTTCATTAATTTTTGTTTTTGTAGTTTCTATGCATGAATCTTAATAGGAAGTTTCTTTCGCTTATTTTCTATTTTATATATTTGGTATTGGGGATCAATTGAGAGTGATGTGAGGAGGATGGGAGGGGCCATATGAGCTTCCACCTTCACATGGTTGGCCTTGTTCATTAGAGGATAAATTATTCTTGAAACCAAGAGAAGCTCATTCATTTTTATACCATCATGATCGTATATGTCATCAATATTGTTGTCATAGTATTGCATCAAGGAAGTTTCGATGAGCATGTTTGTCATTTCTATAGAATTTTCATTGAAACTATTTGAAAACATGGTACTTTGTCCCATGAGTTATGTGGAAAGAAGAACGTGCGTTCCAAACTCAAATATGACTCACACACCCACTCTAATATATATCCGATCTTGGCCTCGTTTCATTTGAACTTTTTGTTGTGATGAAAAGTCCATCTTTTTCTGTATGCACTGAAATTTGACATGGATAGACTATTCACATGGATTAATATATCTACAGAATATATCAAGAGGGAATATATCTAGGTATATAATTTATTATTTTCTTTGTAGGAAGGAGAACAAGAAACAATAAATGATATTTTATTGGCTATCATAATGCCAATAATTCATTTATCAACCTCCTCCATTAATTCCATATTATTTATTCCCATCAAATTTTTAGTTCCTAAAGACTTCTCTATAGAGTGAAATTCGTTGATGCATGCTCAACATATCGAGAAGGTGATATAATTTTATTCACTTGGGAAAACTTCGTAGTTTAGGATTTTTTCAATTTCACAGTCACACCAAATAAGGTATGTGAATCCTAGTCATTTTGTCTCTTTAAAATGTGTTTTCACATCCTCAACTCTATCACTATGTATTTTCAAAAAATGATGCAAACTCAAGTCTAGCTACCCTTAAAAGTATATCCACAAAGACCACATATACCCTTAAAAGCAGGCATCTACAAAGACACATACCTATCTATGAAAACCAACTTTTTTTTTTTTTTTTTTTTTTCTCAGACTTTCTTTGCATGTTCAAGGAAGAGTGTTTTAGATTTAATTGGCTTTGGTGGTTTCTTGTGATAGTCTCCTTTCAAATCGGGTAGATTGTGTTCTTCTTCATTTTAATTTTTTTTCCCTTAAGAGTATGTAATTTTATGGAAGAGTGTAGAAGGTGAATAAATGCTTACTGCCCTGGATGCAAATAATGGGTAAAACTTAAAATGACAAGAAAAAAATATAGATGGATATATGATGTTTCTTTAGCTTGAAGATGCTAAATATCTTGATCTCAAGCTACTCAATTCTCTTGATATTTCTGAGATGAATTCTTGTAAAGCTACACCTCAATATTTCTTTAATCTTGATGGCTACCCACTTGAAGCTCCAATACAAATAAAAATTGTTGCTCTCCAAGGCTTCAAAACTTAGGAAAATATCACTTCAAGGCTCTCCAAGGATTCTCGCAAGCTACTTGTTCTATTCCCACTAAATGAAAGTGGAAAAAAAAAGTTGGTGAGTGATGGTTTAGTGATTTAAAAATACTTTCCTGCCTTTAACAACTATATGTTGTTTGTTTTGGAACCATAAGTCCCTCATCTAGTCCAAGGACATATGTGAATCCCTCAGTACATTGGAGGTATCCATCGAGATGTTTAGGAAATACCAAAAAAGTCTCCATAACAAAGAGAAACATCATTGGGACAAAGGTGGGATATGCCCCATGTCCTTGAAAATAATTCCCTAACTTTAATAACTATATATTCTCCATTTTGGACCCAAAAGTCCCTCATGTAGGCCAAGGAGATATGCGAATCCCTTGGGATATTGGAGGCACATCTTATATATGGGAATCCCTTAGATATGATCCAAGAGGAAGGCAGTTAAGTATACTCATGTACAGGAAGAAGATGATATTGAAGAAGAAGATGATTCTCCAGATCAAACATAGTCGAAAGATCATGCAAGGTCGATAGATGAAGAAGAATAAGAATATCATGATCTAGGCATAGGAGACAATGCAGTTCTTGATGATGATGTCGATGAAAATATGCTCTAAAATGAAATTAATGACGATGATTATATCGGCATTGATCATTTCAACATTGTTTCTAAACCGGATGATTATACAAATGTCGATTTCAATGAAGATGATCAATATACAAAATAAGGATGATTATATAGATGTTGAGTTGGATCAGGTACGTGACTATATATTTTAATTTGTATGAATTATTCTCTTAAAATAATTTACTCATGTCATGGGTTAATTACATGTTTTTATGTTTTATGTGACGTTTTAATATCCTATGTTACATGTTGTTTAATTATTATGTGAAACCTGAAAATAGTAGCCAATATACTAAAGTACGTGGTAAACTAAAAATATCATTTACAAACACATAATTTCATTTACCTTCATTAATTTTTTTTTTGTAGTTTCTATGAATGAATATTACTAGGCTACTTTTGATTATTTTATGTTTTAGAGATTGGGTATTGGGGAATTGAGAGTGATTTGAGGGGGAGGGGAGGAGCCATATGAGATTCCACCTTCATGTGGTTGGCCTTGTTCAGTAGAGGATAAAATATTCTTGAAACCAAGAGAAGATCATTCATTTTTAATATACCATCATGATCGTAGATGCCATCATTGTTGTCATAGTTTTGCATCAACGAAGTTTGCATGAACATGTTTGTAATTTATATAGAATATTCATTGAAATTGTTAGAAAACATGTGAATTTTTCCCATGCATTATGTGGCAAGAATAATGTGTTCTTCCAAATTACTCAAATATGACTCACACACCCACTCTATATATACGATCTCGACCTTCGTTTGAACCATATCATTGTGATGAAAAATCCCTCTTTTTCGTTCATTGTTTAATAAACACCATAAAAATATTCCCTTGCAGTACTATATGTGGGAATGTGTTTATTGTCGAATGAATTTTAAAAGGAATAATGAAAAAAAATCATACTAGGACTAGACATGGGCAACAATAACCTGTGAATGGGGACAACGTTGAAATTTTTTCAAATTGTTTCTGTATGAACTGACATTTGACATGGATAGAATATTTGCATGCCTTAATGATATGGGAGGGTTTCCAGACTCAAATTTGACTCACACACTCACTTTATTCCATCAACAATTCATCATGTAAACCATAAACCCTATTTTATTTCAAAGTACACAAATTGGTTGACACAAGTTTTAAGTTTGCATCAACCTTTCTTCATTTTTCTTTAGGTTCTACATTAATGTATATACAATGTATGTGTTTTATAGTTGTGATGAAAAATACCTCTTTTTCATTCATTGTTTAATAAACACCATAAAAATATGTTGTTGCAGTACTATATGCAGGAACGTGTGTATTGTTGAGTGAATTTTAAAAGGAACAACGAAAAGGCATTGTACTAGGACTAGACATGGGCAACAGTGACCTGTGAATGGGGCCAAAGTTGAATTTTTTTCAAACTATTTTTGTATGCACTGAAATTTGATATGGATAGACTATTTGCATGCCTTAGAAATATAGGAGGGTTTATGGACTCAAATTTGACTCACACACCCACTTGTTTCCATCATAAATTCATCATGTAAACCATAAACCTTATTTTTCATTCAAAGTACACAAATTGGTTGACACAAGTTGTAAGTTTGCATTAGACTTTCTTCATTTTTATTTTAGGTTCTACATTAATGTATATGCAATGTATGTGTGTCATAGTTGTGATGAAAAATACCTCTTTTTCATTCATTGTTTAATGAACACCATAAAAATATTCCCTTGTAGTACTAGATGCAGGAATGTGTGTATTGTCAAATGAATTTTAAAAGGAACAACAAAAAGACAATGTACTAGGACTAGACATGGGAAATAGTGACCTATGAATGGGGCCAACATTGAAATTTTTTCAAACTGTTTATGTATGCACTGAAATTTGACATGGATAAACTATTTGCATCCCTTAACGATATGGGAGGGTTTTTGGACTCAAATTTTACTCACACACCCACTTGTTTCCATTATCAATTCATCATGTAAACCATAAACCCTATTTTTCTTTTAAAGTACACAAATTGGTTGAAACAAGTTTTAAGTTTGCATCGACCTTTCTTTATTTTTATTTATGGTTCTACATTGATGTATATACAATGTATGTGTGTCATATTTGTGATGAAAAATTCCTCTTTTTCGTTCATTTTTTAATCAACAGCATAAAAATATGTCATTGGAGTATTAGATGTAGGAACATATGTATTGTTGAATGAATTTTAAAAGGAACAATGAAAATACATTGCACTAGGACTAGACATGGGAAACAATGACTTGTGAATGGGGCCAACGTTGAAATATTTTCAAATTGTTTCTGTATGCACTGAAATTTGACATGGATAGATTATTTGTATGCCTTAACGATATGGGATGGTTTTTGGACTCAAATTTGACTCACACACCCACTTGTTTCCATCATCAATTCATCATGTAAACCATAAACCCTATTTTTCTTTCAAAGTAAACAAACTCATTGAAACAAGTTTAAATTTTGAATCAGCTTTTCATCATTTTTCTTTCAGGTTCTACATTAATGTATATATAATGTATGTGTGTCACATTTGTGATGAAAAATCCCTCTTTTTAATTAATTGTTTAATCAACACCATAAAAATATGCCATGCATTACTAGATGCGAGTTTGCATGTATTGTCGAACATATTTTAAAAGGAACAATGAAAATACATTGTACTAGGAATATACATGGGCAACAATGACCTGTGAATGTGGCCAACGTTGAAATTTTTTCAAACTATTTATTTATGCATTGAAATTTGACATGGATAGACTATTTTCATGTCTTAACGATATGGGAGGGTTTTTGGACTCAAATTTGACCCATACACCCACTTGTTTCCATAATCAATTCATCATGTAAACCATAAACCCTATTTTTCTTTCAAAGTACACAAATTGGTTGACACAAGTTTTAAGTTTGCATCATCCTTTCTTCATTTTTCTTTCAGGTTCTACATTAATGTATATACAATGTATGTGTGTCATAGTTGTGATGAAAAATCCCTCTTTTTCATTCATTGTTTAATAAACACCATAAAAATATTCCCTTGCATTACTAGATGCATAAATGTGTGTACTATCGAATTAATTTTAAAAGGAACAACAAACAGACATTGTACTAGGACTAGACATGGGAAACAATGACTTGTGAATGGGGCCAACGTTGAAATTTTTTCCAGTGTTTTTGTATGTGCTAAATTTTGACATGGATAGACTATTCCCATGCCTTAATGATATGGGAGGGTTTCTAGACTCAAATTTGACTCACACACCCACTTTTTTCCATCATCAATTCATTATGTAAACCACAAACCTTGTTTTTCTTTCAAAGTTCACAAATTGGTTGACACAAGTTTTAAGTCTGCATAATCCTTTCTTCATTTTTCTTTCAGATTCTACATTAATGTATATACAATGTATGTGTGTCATAGTTGTGATGAAAATTCCCTCTTTTTCATTCATTTCTTAATCAAAACCATAAAAATATGCACTTGGAGTACTAGATGTGGGAACATGTATATTGTTGAACAAATTTTAAAAGGAACAATGGACAGAAATTGTACTAGGACTAGACATGGTTGGCAATAGTGACCTGTGAATGGGGCCAATGTTGAAATTTTTTCAAACTATTTCTATATGCACTGAAATTTGACATGGATAGACTATTCACATTCCTTAACAATATGGGAGGGTTTCTGGACTCAAATTTGACTCAGACACCCACTTTTTCAAATATTAAAGTCCATTATATCATATTGAAGTACTTACTAATGCAATTTAATAAAGTGGATTAATGTGACACTAGTTAATGTAATAAAGTTCTATCAAGAAGAATTGCAGGGTGATGTCTATGAAGGACAGTTTCATGGCAGCAATAATGAGGAAAAATGGTCATGTGGAAGGGAACTCTAAATGTAAACCTTCTAGTTATGAGAAGAAATTATGAAAATTTAGTATATTTTTTATAGGATAGAATAAATTTGTTGATTAAGGCTAGTTGTCATTGATGTCAACTCTTGAAGAAAGTATGGTAGCGAATTTTGATAGCACAAAGGTTTGGGTAATGGAACCAAGGTTGTTTCATGTATAATGGTATGAGTTTTAATATATTTTAAGGTAATATTATTCTATATAGATAGTACATGTCATTACATTTCTGGTGGTATGTGGAACATCACATAACTCCTCATGGTTAGAGAGTTATGACCATGAGAAGTTGGAGAACCCAAGTTTGGGTAATGGACCCAAGTTTGTTTGATGCATAATGGTATGATTTTTTATATATTTTCAGATAATAATATTCTAGATGTATATTACATGTCATTCCATTTCTGGTGGTATGTAGAACGCCACATAACTCCTCATGGTTTGAGAGTTATGGCCTTACGAAGTTGGAGGACCCTCATATGCCATATAGAAGCCCCAAAAGGTTAAAGTAGTCAAAGTTGTTTAAGAGATTTTAGAAGGTAAATAATAAAGCGAAGTGATGATTGTACTATAATTCAAAGTAAATACAAAATAAATTATTTAAATAATAAATTTAATAGAGAAATTAGAAGTGGGTTAACCCTAAAATAAATAAGGTGGACAAAGTGACCTAGAAGATGCTTCTAAGGAAGCTATTTGGAGAGTATAAATAAGAGGCAAGGATATCTCATTTTACATCAAACTTGAGAATATTGAATATATATAAGTGACTGAGGTAACCAAAGGATATATAAGCCTAATTTTAGAGGGAACGTGAAGAAAATAAGGCCACAATTCAAGGGAGGATAAATTCTTTTGATGATGCTTTCTAAGGTGTTTCAGGTAAACACGTCATAACTTCTTCATAATAGATCCAAATTCAGTAAGACTAAATGTGTTGGTTAGAGTACAGGCTGTAGTATTTTTTGTAACATTTTCAGATCCATTCAATAAATATTTCGTGCGAGGAAAGATCTACAAGGTAGCTCTTTAGAATAAGCCAAAATTCAACAAGGTATGCCATTTTTGCTATAACTCATTTTCTGAGAGGTTCCAAGTAGTGACACCTGGAGGAACTGCATAAACAAACTGAAGAACATTGTGTACTATTTTCATATATTTATTCATTACAGGTACATCGTTATGATTATTTCAAGTTAGGTTTGTTGACTAATCCCAAACTAGCCATGTGAGACTAAAGAAATGTTTGATGAAAATGCTAGTCTCTTGTTGTGAAAGTTAAGGAAGGTTTGCAGATATGTGATCATATACACTAGGTATATTATAGAGTTACAAATAATATTTTTATGATGGAATTGATGAGGGATTTTGGTTAAGGTACATGTTGGGTACATGGTTGAGACAAGTAGTTGATGAGTTGGCACATACATGAGGTGTATAGTTGATGATGGTGGTGCATATTGATGAGTCATAGTTGATGAGTAGTTGAAACATGATTGGTACATACTTGGTACATGGTTGGATGCACTTTATTATGGTATAGGTTACTACATGGTTGATGCTCTTGTTTATGGTATAGGTTGATTACAGGTTGAGGTACAGGTTGATGCATTTTTGATGCATGGTTTAGGTTTATTGGTACATTTTTACAACAGTATATCTCACAATGATAGTGTGACAGTGGTTCCATCATTCTACTTCTACTTCAGGGCAGTTGGACAGGGCAAGGACAGGTGGTTGTAGCCAGAGCATAGGGGAGTTGGAGCTTCCCTTAGGTTGTATATTGAGAAACAAGGGGGTTGGAGCCTCCTTCTAGTTGCAGCTGGAAAACAAAGGAAGTTGGTGCTTCCAATGAATGTAAATCTTCATGACATATACGAAAAATCATTCGGTGGTTTTATCCCACTTTGGGTTTTCACCTAAAACAGTGGTGTACTGTGTATGTGTATGATTGTTCATTTTTTCATTGCTTATTTACTCTGCAGTTATTGGATGATAATGCTACATTGATATTTCACTTGGATTATATGGTTAAAAATGATTCCATTGCTCTATTATTGATTCACCCCCCCTCTCAATAATCCAACAATTGGTATCAAAGAAGGTTCCTTCAGACATCAGTTTAACCACTAAAATGTAGATCATGGAGAGAAACAACTTGTATAAAATTGGAATACCACAGTTCAATGGACATAAGTATGAATTTTGGAGCATAAGGATGAAAACATTTATACAAGTATAGGGATTTGAAATTTGGCAATCAATTGTACATGGATACATAGCACCAACGGTTCTGCGAACAATTGACAAAGAAATGAAACTTGGTCAGAATAATTCCAAAGCCAAAAGTGCACTTTTGAATGGTCTTTGTGAAACAATATTCACCAAAGTTGCAAATTGTAAATCCAATAAAGAGATTTGGGACAAATTTCAAAATATTTATGAAGGAGATTCAAAAGTCAAAGTAGCAAAGCTTCAAACTTATAGATGTCAGTTCAAACAACTTGAGATGAAGGAAGATGGGAATATTACAACTTACTTTTTACGAGTTGATGAAATAGTAAATGCAATCATAGGATTGGGAGAAGAAATCAAAGAATCTGTAATTGTTCAAAAAGTACTAAGATATCTTCCTATGAGATTTGACCCTAAGATATCAGTACTAGAAGAAATATTAGATCTAAACTCAATAAGAATGGACGAATTACATGGAATATTCACAGCATATGAAATGAGAACTAAACATGAAAATCCAGATATAAAAGAAGAAACCTTCAAAGCATCCAAAAAGTCAAAGAAAAAGGGAAGGCAAAAATAAGAACATAGAAACATATGTGACGTCTTAGAAGATGATGAAGAAATGGTCGACTTTGTCAAAATACTGAACAAGGGAACTGACAATAGGTATAGAGACAAGCTTCTTTTATTTTTTTTTAATTATGATGCTATTGGTCATTTTGCTAACAAATGTCCTTATAAGAAAAAGAGAAACGATGAAGGATAATCAAAAGGGAAGCAAACATATAAAGGAAAAATAACCACAAAGAAAGTTTTCAAGAAAAGATTTTGCACCAAAGAAGACATCTCATCATCAGATAAAGATGAATTCATTGAAAGTGAGATAGAAAGAGTTCTATTCATGGTAGTAGAAGACTCTGATAAAGAAGACTTCAAAGAACAATATGAAGAAGTCGAAGAATAAATTGAAGAGGTAGAAGTTGACTACCGAGAGGAATCAATGTGTGTTGTAGGAGTTATCAGAAGAGAAAAGAAGAAAAACAAGAAACTACAAGAAGAACTAGAACAAATGATCACAAATTTGAAGGTTCAAATAGAAGAAAATAAAAGAATTAAATAATCACTCAAAGAACAACGAGAAGAAAAATACAATATCATTGGAAATTCTTAAGAAAAGATTGTCCCATTAAGAAAGGATCTTCAAAATAAAAATATGTAGAAAAACTCAAATTTTTTATATGACATTATCAAATGTAAAAAAAATCATCATGACAAGTCCGGACTTGGATACAATCATATATAAAAATGATCAAGCTCCAAAACAACAGAGCAAGAAACATATCCAAAAAAATTTGTAGAAACAATCAAGGGGGATAGGAAGATCTACAAAGAATATTACAGGGACACTCCTCCATCGAGAAGATTCATATTTCGGAATCAACAACTAACAGATAGGCATTAGGAAGAAGAATAATTTATAAGAGTACCTCTTTTTAGAAGATCTTCAACTCCCATGTATCAAACTATATTTTTTGGTTTATGTTATGCATGTAATAATTTTGGACATAAAGTTGTGAATTGCAGAGCTAACAATAGAAACAAAACCAACTTTGAAAGTCATACACAAGCGGGTTATCCAAGAAGGCCTAGTGAAACACAGATAAGAAGTTAAAACAGGTTTGAATCTTTGAGAACTGAAGTGGAATGTTACAAATGTAACAATTTTGGACACATGGCCAAAGATTGTAGAATGATAGTCCCTCCTAGAGAACCACAACAGAATAACAACAGTCACATACAGGAACCTCAAAAAAGTACATGGATAAGAAAGTAGGATCAATATAACAATGAAGAATGCACACTCACCCTACAAGCTAAGCATAAGAAACATGGTTGGTATGTTGACAATTGGTATTCAAAACACATGATAGGTGATAGAGACAAGTTTCTTACATTACGAAAGGAAAGAGATGGATCAGTCTCCTTTGAAAATGATGATTCAACCAAAATCATTGGAAAAGGCACTGTCAGAATTGGGAACAAGAATACAAAGGCAGAAATTGTTCTACTAGTAGAATATATGAAACATAATCTTCTAAGTCTGATTCAAATGTGTGACCAAAGTCATAATGTTACTTTCGATTCACAAAAGTGTGATATAAGAAAAGAAGGTCCAGGAAAATTGATTTCTATAGCTGCGAGGACTTCAAGCAACATATATGTGTTAAGTGAAATTGGAAATGAAAAGTGTTGTCTAGGAAAGG
>SNQJ01S0036057.1:163350-180543 GCA_010110895.2 Picea sitchensis | reverse complement strand
AACTGAAACAACATCCTGAAGTGATTTTTCTATCAGAAGCACTTCCAGCCCAATCTGAATAAGTATAACCATACAGTCTGAAGTCATGATCTCCAGTATAACAGAGACCATAATCCAACATACCCTTAAGTGTGTAGCTTTTGGATATGATGGTCCAGGGTAAGTGTACAATCCATTGTTTTTTGTTACAATGTATTTGGCAATAAGTTTTTAAGTTGGGGAGTGGAAGGAGGTAAGATTGTTCTGTTTCTGGGTTGGAGCTTGGAATCGCCAATGGCTCACAAGAATATGGGTCATTTCCCAATATATGAGATGGCATATATCAAGCAAGTTCTCATATGTCAAGAAGTTAATATTTTGAGGAATAAAGCCACCATTTATGTTGTAGAAGACCAAGTGCATACCTAGGAGGAAAACATGGATGATGAAATGGCCCTATTGATGGAAATTGTGCAGCAACAAAAACAAAAAAATGTTCAATTGCAAGCTAAGTGTGCCAACCTTAAGCATATGGTCATTGACATGGTTATCATTCACAACATGGCATACTCACTAGCTCGATTGTTTGTAGGTTCCTTGGGCAACAAGGAAGGTGAAACAATCCAACAATAGTTGATAGATGTAGAGATGGATTTGGTGAAGCAAACTTTGTCAATACTGAATTGAAGTTGAATGAATGTAGGATGATGCAAAGGCTATCCAGACACTTTCTTTAGTTCTATAATATGTTTTTTAAAATATGTTTCTTATTAGGTGATTATGTAAGGGTATATCCATATAGTAGAAGTTGGGAATATCTTTTTGATATTGAATATACTCCTTAAGGAATTTTTAAAGAAGATTATTTCATGTGTATTAGCATGTTGAGCATTGTGAGTGCATTATTTTGATAATATAAATATAATTGTTTATGTGAAAAAAAAATTGTGAGTTTTTGAAAATAACACTACATGTATTATGATGTAGATCCTCAAGATAGAAGTTGATAAGCATTTATACTCAACATCAAAATCCCTTGTATGTTGATTAGAGTGTTTGATTTTTTAGATCACATATGCACAGGAATTTTTTTATAAAAACACATAATACATGGAGAGAATAAAGGAGATGGGTTACCTTATACTCTCATATATCATCTTACATTATGTCATATATAAAATCTTAAGATAATTAAATTATCTAACTACCTAACATTAACTAATAAGTTTTATCATCTCTTTAATAACATTAACATATTAATATTAAGCTTGCAATTTGCTTCTCCATCACTTTGTTCAAATAAGAGCCCCAATAAAGTTGTTAAATACTTGATCACCTTGAATTTGTAAATATAAACTTTTAGTAATATATCATAAACAAATATGTTTATGATTTTTTTTAAAATGACCCTAATTAAATATGAGTTTTAACCAATGACCCCTAATTAAATATGGAATTCAATTTCCTCTGGTCAGATGGATGCTCACTTCTCTGTAACGGCGGGAACACAATGCCTTATAACCATCCAGAGGTTGGGAAGACATTACGATTTTGCACGGTAGTAATTTGGCTAAGTATGACAAATCATGCTTCCCAAACATGAATTATTGTATTAAACAAAAAGTGTTTAAAAAAATAGAATGCTCTATAAAACGTAGAACCTTTGATAAAAAAAAATCGCATTAATTCTGCCATGCCTTCTGTGCTTTGCTTTAATTTTGTTCCCATTTTCCTCGGTAGTTGTGGATCTGATTTCTGAGTTATATATCTACTGTTCATTTGTCAGTTGTAACAAGAACAACATTCTCATCTTGAGATCTGCCCAAAAGTCTCAATGGAACAATGAATATTAGTGGTATCACTTCAGTCACCTTTCACAAAAGTAGTTGTTAGGTATATGGTTTTAGTAGATGGTTTTTTAATTCATGTCAAAAAATTATGGTTGTTGATTAATTTGGGTTAATGGATTGTGGTTTTTTCAACTAGATAAAGATGTTGATTTTTTCTGTTTGAGTTTTCAGGGTAAAAATCTTTGTATAATCTGTGAGTTTCATTGTATCTTTTCTGTTTTATTAAAAATCTATTTGCAGTAATTAATTGTACAAGATTAAAATCTACAACTATCAATATCCACCTGCTACGCACCATTAAATATTGTTACTGGTGATAATATACCACCAACTAAAATATGAATTGTTTTTAAATCTGACCACATATATACCACCCTGCAGCATTCAATACTAAATAGCAAAATGGATATTGTTTGCCATCAAAAAAATTCACAAAGACATGTGAGACAGTATTGGAAATCGTTTTCAACCATACATTTGAATTATTTGTTTGAATGCATTTTATAAGCTTTTACATTCATAGATGTTATTCTGGAAACGTCCTTGCATGCTCTACAGGATTTGATCTCAGGTAGAATATACACTGAAAGCCAGATACAAACCAATCAAAAGAACCACTGAATTTCGCACGACTGTCTATTTAAAAATAGAAATGGAAATAATTCTATACATATATAAAGGAAGGAAAGACGTGCTTCTCCCTGTCGCAGATGATCTAACAAAAACTGAAATAGCCATGTAGCAAAAGTACAAAGAAATAAACAGTAATAAGGTAGGAAAAGTACAAAGAAACCAGTAGTAATAACTCAAGTAGTCTCATTCTGTTGAAAGTAGTAGTCTCATAACAGGAAGTTTTGTGACTTGTTCAGCTGCTCAAGTAGTATGTTGACACTGCAGTAGATGTTCTTCTTCGATCTGGGCTTATTCGAGTTTGCAATGCCCCCAATTTGGTTTCTCCTGTGTAATATGAAGAGCAATGCAAATTTAATTAAAAACTAAAATAGAGTGAATATCCCAACATGAACTTCAGTAGCCAGTGAACAACAACACAAAGTTAACATGGTAAATCAATAGTCAATTTAAAAAATAACTGTAAGGTGGTTTTTTGTTATAAGCATTTAGAGTTGGAATTTGATTCTGGTAATAAAAGAATTTTGTTATGGAGAAACGTGATGTGTTGTAAGACTATCAGTATAAACTTATTTTAACTTCCTGTTTTACTATCAAATCTTTCAGGTGTAAATCATTTTTCTTAACCCATTTTAGAGTGTAAAAGGTCAGTTTAATTTAATTTGAAAATATATATATATATATATATATATATATATATATATATATGGGGTAAAAGTTAGAACTTATATATATACAATGTTTCATTTGACAAGTTTCACATTGAATTTAGATTTAGAATCACACATCTACCTGATACAGGGCTATAGAATACCTTTCTAAAGACAATGAAATCACATGAATTCACTTTATTAAACTGAACTAAATTTGATTGATTTTTTTCTGCATATATACAATGTTTCATTTGACAAGTTCCACGTTGAATTTAGACAAAGAATCACACATCTACTTAATACAGATATAGGAATACAAAATACTCCTCTAAACACAAGGCAATGAAATCACATGAATTCACTTTATTTAACAATTTCCACATTGAATTTAGACAGAAAATCACACATCTACCAGATACAGGAATACAAAATACTCCTCTAAACGCACAGGAATACAAAATACTCCTCTAAACGACGCAAGGCAATGAAATCACATGAATTCACTTTATTTAACAATTTTCACATTGAATTTAGAATCACACATCTACCAGATACAAGAATACAAAATACTCCTCTAAACGCAAGGCAATGAAATCACATGAATTCACTTTATTTAACAATTTCCACATTGAATTTAGACAGAGAATCACACATCTACTTATCTACTTAATGCAGATACAGGGCTACAAAATACTCCTCTAAACGCAATGAAATCACATGAATTCACTTTATTGGACGGAGTGAGATTGATTTTTTTTTCTCTAAGAAATCATTATATTTACAATAAGGAGAGAAATACCTGGAGGTCTGTACGTTTTGGAATCGATGAATGTCTTCTTAGCTAGAACCTTAATTTTGTTGGAACGATGCAATGGCGAAGAACAGCCATAAATGGGACTTTTGGGTACCTTCAATTTCGTTATCGAATTCGACATAGAATTTGTCATCACCTCCACGCTCTCGTGATTTTCATCATTCTCCATTTTATCAACACTGTTAACTCCACCAGCACCAGCTGTTGCTGCTACGATTTTATCAACACACTTGATTCCAGAAGCTGCTGCGGCCGCGGCATTATATTTCATAATCTTCTCCTTTTCCATCACTCTAAACGCAAACATCTGAAGCGGAATATTGGCAACTTGGTCCCCAAATTCTCGAGTCCCCCACTGAGGCAAGCGCTTGGCAAGGCTACCTTCGATGTCGCAGAGATCCGGCGAAGGGACCAAATCTTGGGCAGAATTAGGATCAGGAACCAGATATAATTTGCGTTTAATGTGTCTGAGAATCCTACATATGGAAGAAAACGAGGGACGAAATTTGGGATCTGCATGCCAGCATCTTTTAATGAAGCTACTTATATACCTGGGAAAAATCGAAGGAATCAGAGGCCTTTCTCCAGTTTTGATCTTGGCGATATCTGATTTCACACGACCATCATCAAACGGTATCTTCCCCGTCAAAATCTCGTAGCATATCATGCCGAAACTATAGACATCAGCTTTATCTGTATATTTGGTAGGATAAATTTTGGCCGCCGCTTCGTCTTCAGGCCTAATGTTCTGAACTTCTGGAGCGCGCCACCAACAAGGAGGGATATCTGCTTGAGTTGATAAGTATTTTGAACTCAACAGATTTGATTTAATAAGTCCAAAGTCTGAAATTTTCAGCAGGATTTGGCCTTCGATCGGTCCTACCTTGACAAGTACATTGGATGATTTTAAAACCCCATGAATGACATCATGGGCATGCAAATACTCCACTCCTCTGGCTATTTGAAGCATGATATCTATTGCCCTTGGCAGTGAAAATGGAATTCTCTTGCGAGGAGAAGAATTCTCGTTGATGAAGCTACGAAGATCCTTATGCATCAATTCCGTGACTAGACAGCACTCGTTTCTGTCTTTATCTACAAACGAGCTTATTGCCTGCAGAAGATTTGGATGCAAAAGCTTAGACATTGCAGATATCTCTTCAACAAACATTTCGACATTGGTAAACATATGCCTCATTGCAAAATTCTCTCCCATCCAGATAATCTCTTTAACTTCACCGTAGCTTCCACTTCCAATTCTTCTCTTCACATGCAAGTCTTTGCAGGAATCCACGAACAGACAGGAAGGGAATTTTGCATGTTGGTCATGCAGCTCCAATTTCCTGCACAAAAACTCTGCAATGCGATATTCTTTTCTGTCTAATTCTACACTCATGATCTTGCTCTTCATGGCTCCCTGCAATGTCTTCATATCTTGTTCCCAGAGACTGGAAAAACTCTTGATCTCCTGACAAACAAGATATTGTTTTCCGAATTGCCACTCGAAAAGCTTTGGATGAAGCCAATCCTTATCATATTTCTTACAGTGCAAGAGCTTTCTCAATTGGGTTTCCTCCTCCTCATCTCCTGTAATTTCCTCAGCTGCAAATTCAATGCAATCTACAAGAACACAGATGCACCATAAGAAATTGTGGAGATGGAGATGTATCGCTTCAGTGCTCTGATGGAGAATAATCGCCTTCATCCACCAATCTTTCCCTCCTGAACAGAAACACTGTCGAATGAATAGTTCCCCTTCTCTTACAGTGTTGTAAAGCTCTTTCAGTGCTGGTTCCAACCATTTCCACTTTTGCTGCATGATTTCCTGATCCGTTCTCAATGTCTCGTTTATCAGATTTGAAATGTGTTTAACTCCACGAGAGAAAACGCTGGCCAGAACTGAGCATTGCTTTCTGTGAAGAAGAATACCATCTCCGAAATGCAGCAAAATGTCCAGGCCTCCAGTAACTTGTCCCGAGAGACGCAAGTAATCCATTGTGAGACTATTTCCAATTGAAATCAAGAATTGGCGAGGACTCAAGAGAGGATATGGGCCTGATAATAGATTCAGTGGTGCAGGTGGGAGATCTGTGGGAGTGATATCTGTATTAGAATTGTAGTCGAAAAAGTGATGCGCCCCACGTAGTATATTGAATGAATGTGGAATTGAAAATAAGGTTGCTCTAGGACAGCGCAATCCTTATTCATGCACGCACGACGCCACACCGTCTTAGTTTCATAACAATCCATTATTAGTCAACGGTTATAGTCCCTTGCACTCGACCTGCCCTTTTTAAATTTCTTAATCCTGTTATGATTACATGATTTTGTAATGATTCATAGATAAAATAAAAACTTATATTAAAAAATGTTTTTAAAAATATTTAAAAATAATTTTTATTTTTTTAAAGGAAAAAGTGTCTCTGAATCCTTATATTATATGTATAAAAACTTATATCCTTATATTATATGTATACAAAAGTATACAAAAATTATAGCCTTCCCTCATCCTCATAGGGGTTTACCATAGGGAAACCACAACCTCTATTAAAAGAGAGTATTCAGAAATGTGCAATGTGCATGATCATTTTTTTTCATAGGTTATAACAAAAGATTAACGAAAAGATATTATACCTATGAGTGTTCAGGTTTATAAAAAAAACACTGAAAAAAAGATAGGTTTATAAAAAAAACACTGAAAAAAATATATGATAAAGTAGACATCATGTATGAGGAAACTGAGGACCATTCTCTTTGAGAGATTCAACCAACAATTATGTTTCCATGCTTTGTTCTTAAGCATTGTCAACAACAAAAGGTTCATTATTCAGGATAATGAGGTTTGTTTGAGCACCTTAAGAGTTTGATGAAGTCTTTTGTTGTTCAGACATGCCTCCCTCTTCCGCAACCTATGAGACCGAAATTCCAATCCCAAAGAACACCTTGCACATGGCTTCCAATTTTTTTTAGAAAATTTTAATTGTATGGAGAATGTTTTGGAGCTTCCTCCTTGTATTACCTAGGGCCCGAGCAATCAACATTTTTACCAGCGAGTAAGTTTTTGCCAATTTGAAGAATTTGACCTGGTCTTGGATCTTGTATACAATGGGTCTTTCACCCACCCTTCAACTTCCTACAAAATCAGGTGCCTCACCCATTGAGAATGTTCTAGAGCTCCCTCGTATTACCCAGGGCTTGGGAAATCAACATTTTTACCCGTGAGTAAGTTTCTGCCAATTTAAAGAATTTGGTGGTCTTGGATCTTGTATACACTGGGTCTTTCACCCACCATTCGACTTCCTACAAAATCAGGTTCTTTGAGAGGGCTTGTTGCATAGCTCAGACTTCCTTTTTGAGCCCTCGACCTCCTTCTTGGCCTCCGCTGGAACTTTACCTTTGAACAACTTCTCTACTTCACATGCATCCTCTACAACTTGTGACAAGAGCAACAGATCATTTGAGGTGGATAATATATCCTCCATTTCCCTCGCCTTCCGTGTCTGCGCCCCCACACTCTTACCCTATGCCATGAACCATACTGTCAAGAGCTAGCCCCCCATCAAAGTGTTAAAACCAACACTGAAGTTGTTGTTTGTGACCAAGGAGGGAGGAAAAGAGGTGAGATATCACCCAGACCCAAGAGTGGAAAATAAACCAAAGACTGTTGTAGACGCTGCACTGAAAGGAAGAGAAAAACCCTCTTTTAGACACCAACCAAAGATCTGATAGAGCCCCCCAAAGAGGCGAGAAACCATACAGGGGACTAATAGAGCCCCCAAAATTGCTAACTAAGTGGAAATTACGCTAATGCCTCTCCCAAACACCACAATCATCAACATAACTAAAAAATCTATCAACCACTACCCCAACCTGAGAAAGAAAAACCAATTACCTTGAGTTAATGGCCAAAAAGGACTGAGAAGGATCCCTCTTCTGGCCCATTTCCATTCACGACAAAAATCCATCAGCCAACTTGACTTTAACCGGGTTTTTTTCTATCCCATCCCAGAGAGGATTTTACACCCATGCAAAAAAATTATTACTCCAGAGCCTACACTCGTTCACCACTCCCTATTTTCATCCTTACTAGCACTACAAATATTCAAGAATTTCCATTTGAAGCCACCTTCACCAATCATCTCGGTGTACCCACAACCCTCCTTCTTTTTGTCTCTTGTTATAATTGTCGAAAGTTAGAGAAGAACACTTCCTGCCTCCCACATCATGTCTGAAGATTTTTTCCAGTGGTCATACTTCCCACATGCATTGAGTGATGTTGGGTGTCCGGTGAATGCGAGGTGACAACTGAACAACTCATTCGTGCCCCATCTGTTATCATCCCATCTGGGTGCTCTAAATTTGAAGGACATGGGGATGAGATTTGATCCACTTATGTGTGTAAGGGTCACAAGACTATTTAAGATAATCTCTCTGGGTGCAACCACTACCTCAAGGTGACCCCTGTTAGAATAATAGGTGTGCTCGTTTCACCATAGACAATATAGAAATATTGTCACCCAACCATAGGCACAAAGGCCACCCTCGAGCACCTTAACGTCGACAGAGAGAATAATTCTGGAAGCAAACCCTAGAACCGATAGCCAACTAAGGTAGTGTACCTCCCTCTAGAGCTAGCATACCAGGAATAAATTCCAAACCATAACCAAAGAGAAAGTCCAAGCCAAAACCGAAATACCAATTGCAGCAGTTGTAGCTGTAGCTCCTCTCCAAAATTGCACACCACTGGTCTTATATAGTTGTGAGAGAGAGTCTATCAAATGAGCTCTAGTGCCCTCTTATTTATAGTCCTCCAAGTGACCTAACTGGGCCAACTTCTACTTCTGGAGGCTAATAACTCAATAATAAATATTCTCTTGAGCCGACTTATCTCCTAGGGTTATTATCCAACGTTTTAGGGTTTCTATTGCTTCCTGGAATATTCTAGTCTCGTCAAGGTTACATGTAGAGGTTAATACCTCCCGCAGCTACCATAATATCAACACTCCCTCCTAGCTAGGGAGGTATTAAAGGCAATGGTCTTGAGAACAAACAAACCATTCAACCGGTAGCATCATCATAGCCACACAGTCTATCAAATGGTCAAATCATGAGCACCATCATCACTATCACTATCATCTGATAGCATCAATTGCATCATCTCTCGAAGCCATACTCCATCTAAGTAATTGGGCATGATGATGAATAAGTCAGTCACTCCACAGAGTGATGCGAGAATCATTCTTCTAATATGGACATACGTCCTAGAAGAATCACTGTCCTGGAGCATTTTCCACAGGGATAATGTCTATCCATCAGCATACTGACTATCCATCTAACTGGAAATCATCTCCATTACTAGTGATAGTCTCCATGGAAATCATAACAATGCCATCCAATAGAACACAAATGTGTCTATCCATAGTAGTACACAACTACTACCCAATGGTACACAAACACTTCTAGTAGCACACAGCTACTAAACAATGACACACAATCACTACCAGTGGATCACATCCACCACAGTAGCATACAACTACTATCCAGAGACATACAGTCTCCACAACAATCATATCATCTGATATCAACCTTCATAAAACAACATCATGATATAAATTGAGTAATTTGGGCCATTCTTCCACTCACATCTGTGAGATCTGTAAGAGCATCTACCCTTAGAAAGTAAAGCATCAACCATGGGTTATCTGGACTATTCTTCTCAAGCATAGAAGAATAATTGTCCTTGATTTCTGAGCCTGGACCATTCACCTAACTAGGCCATTCCTCTGGCACTAATCATAGTGCAACCTGGAGAGAATGAGTTTTCCCTAGGGAATGCATATCCTTGATTGTTGAACCTGGACCATTCTTCTGGCACTAATCACAATGCAACCTGGAGAGAATGAGTCTTCCCTAGGGAATGACTATCCAAACCATTTCCTATTGAAATGATTGTCCTACACCAACCTCCAAAATGGACCATTCTTCGAAACTGCTCACAACTATGAACTTCGAAAGAATGACTTCTCGACGAGGTAGACCATTCTACTTTACCACTACTCAGAGTGACTGCTAAGAAGAATGATTGTCCTAGAAAATTCCCCCACACTGGCCACAAGGGAAATCGTTGTCTATGGTACATCAACAATCTATTAGACCATTTTCATATTGAAAATGATTGTTCGATCTGAACCATTTTCCGAACTGGAAAATGCTTGTCTGTCAGAAATCTTGAACCACTTTCCGAACTGGAAAGGAATTGCCCATCCTGGACCATTTTCTGAACTGGAAAATGATTGTCCATAAATCAATAACATATCAGTGCTCTCTCCCAACCTGGGAGTAATCACTTCCTTTTTTCCAATAAGGAAGTCATCTTCATGAGCACCATATTGTCTCTTAAGTATGCAAACTTTTCATCTTGGACAGAGGCTTTACCAAAATATATATTATTTGTTCATCTGTGGAGTAATATTGGAGAACCACTTCTCTCTTCTGGACTTTATAATAGAGAATATAATGCTTGGTCTCAATGTACTTCGGCCTGTCATGGAACACCGGTTTCTCTGAAATCTTCACATAGCTCTGATCATTACAATATATCATGGTCAAATTCAACACCTAATCAGATGGTCTAAAAATCAACTTATTGCTTCAAGCATCAGAAGCTGCAATATACTATGATTTTGTAGTGTTGATTGCAACAAACGTCTATTTCCTTCTAGCTCATGACATCGTGGCAAAGTTCAAACTGAAACATATCCAAGTAGAACTTCCTCTGTCATTTGTACTCCCTGCCCAATCTGAATCGATAAATTCATGCAATTGTATGCCATAATTTAAATGTCCCACAAAACAAATATCCGGCTGAGTATTCTCCAAATACATTAACGAGCCAATAATTGTCAATACAGAGACAAATCTATTGGATTAGAGTTGCTTCAACTTCTTTAGATTTGTTATCATGGGAGTTAGCCATAGATTTGTAATCCATCATCCCAGACTTCTGAGTAACCATTATGATACACTTTCTCTGTCATAGGAAGTTTTCACGATGCTTCTGCTATATTTGAGATACTCTGCATCAAGTTTCTTGAATCCATACAAGGTCTTCTTCCATTTGCATGCATGGGTCTCTTTTTGGTATAAGCTTCTTTCTCAATTTTCTTTATTTGGAAGAACAATCTGTTACATGTAAATTTCAGTCCATGGATACTGCAAGAGGTATATTTGGTTTACTGGAACACGCTGTCATCATAGTCTTCTCCCTCCTTCTGGAAGAACCTCTAGTTATGAATCTCACAATGCTTCCATTCATAAGTCTTTTTCACATTTTGTTACATACACTGTTCTTCGTCACAACTTCCATTTATTTTGGTTGATTGCTTCTAGTGGGTTCAAACCAAGCTGGTAGTCTTCTGATTCTTAGTATAATAACTAGTTGTTCTGGCTTTTCTTTCTTTCTTGGAATCTTCATGTTCTTCCTCATGTTCCTCTTTAGCTTTTGGGTCCATGGAGTCTTCTATAGATTCCATGCCCTTCCTTCCTGAAGATTCCAACTTCTTCATTTCATCATAGGAACATGGATGTAGATGGAAAACTAGGGATACTTAAGATTTCTTTTTGAAGAAGACTTCTTCTAGAGTCAAACTAAACATGTGTTGCTTATCATGACTGCTACTCTCAATGGGAACATGGACATATACTTCATAATCTTCACGGATTATTCAATGGATCATATCATTTAGGATTAGCTCCATCCTAATCATTGCTTCATGCATGAATGCATGCTTTTCTTTTGGAATTCTGTAATAAGATCCCTCCATCTAAGAGAATCCATGTTTTTGTCTGCATCCGTATTTCCTTTTTCAAAGTGTCACAAGTCTTATTCTAATTTCCTCTTGATTACTGGCTTCTTTTTTATTTGAATCCTTTTGGGTCTCTTCAAGTTTGATTAGGATTTCAGCTTATCTGGCAGTTGTTACTTATATAATAGATTCCTCAGAAATTTTTCCAACGTACTTCATCTTCTTGCAGTCATCGTAATAGCAATCATTATCTTGTTATTCTTTCATAGGTATTGTTTCACTGACCATCTTTTCTTCTAAGAAATAGATATGCATGATATGTAGAGGAACTATGTAAACATGGTATGCACAAGAACTATCTTATAGAAGAATATTGTTACCTTGAATAGAAGAAGAAGTTTGTTTTATCTTGCTTGGATTTATTTGAGGGTTCCATTTCTTCGACAACTATTACTTTGTCTATTTCCTTCCTTTTCTTTAACTCATGATAGTGGTTCCTGTAGTGACCATATTTTTGACAGTTGAAGCATTGTACTTTTTTGACATATCCTTTTCTTGATTTTGTTTCTTCCTTAAGCCAAACTTCCTCTTATTCCTGGAATTCTTGAATTTTGTTGTGAAGGCTTGATCATCATATTTCTTTTTGGAATTCTCTTTTGTGTTAATCCTTGATTCTTCTTGTGCACATCAAGTCCAAAGTTCTTCAAATGTGGGATACTCCTTTCTTGTTTTCATGTTTGCAACAATTGCATCCCATGTCTTGGGAAGGCCATTGAGTACTATATTTACCAGTTCCTTTTCTGAAATTATTTCTTCAATAGCTTGTAGTTGATATCTTAACTGCGAGATTCTCACAAGGTATGATGCTATGCTATCATCACCATTCATTTTCATGTCACAGAGCTCATTCTTCAGACTCATTACTTGTCCAATGTTTCTGAAACATACATCTTCTTAGATGAGTCAAAATGAGAGATGTAGGGTATCAAGTGGTATTTTACAGAGTCCACTATGATGCTCATAGCATTGTTGTCATTGTCCTTGAACTTCTCCATAACTTCAACGTTCTGAGGTTCCTCCTTTTTTTCCTGCTTCAAATTGTGGTTCCATGATCTTTCCTTTCACGATATCCAACACTTTATTCTTGGCAAGGGTAGGGTCAATCCTTGTCTTCCATGCTCTGAAGTTAGAAGCACCTTCTAACTTGTTTTCTAACTTCATAGAATAAGTCATGACTGTTTTGACTTGGTCAACCTTTGACTTTGACCAAAAATGCAAACTTGACGTCTTGGCTTGCTAAGAGTACCAGGAGGTGCACTAGGCTAGGGCACACTAGACTGTCCAGGAATTAGGTCAAGTTCTTCACTTAAAGTTCCTTAATAAGAGGGTTAGGGTTTCGTTGTTGCAACAAAACTTTGGTTGCAACTGAAACTGTAACTGAGCAAATCCTCCTAATCTATCTTCCAATGGTTAGACTGTCCGAAGATAGTGTGGGCCCATAACCTGTTAGAATAATAGGTGTGCTCGTTTCACCATAGGCAGTATAGAAATATTGTCACCCAACCATAGGCACAAAGACCACCCTCGAGCACCTTAATTCTAAGAGAGAGAATAATTTTGGAAGCAAACCCTAGAACCGATAGCCAACCAAGGTGGCGTACCTCTCTCTAGAGCTAGCGTACCAGAAAGAAAGTCCAAACCATAACCAAAGAGAAATTCCAAGCCAAAAACGAAATTCCAGTTGTAGCAGTTGTATCAGTTGTAGCTGCAGCTCCTCTCCAGACTTTCGCACCACTAGTCTTATGCAGTTGTGAGAGAGAGAGTCTGTCAAATGAGCTCTAGCGCCCTCTTTTTTATAGTCCTCCAAGTGACCTAACTGGGTCGACTTCTACTTCTGGAGGCTAATAACTCAATAATAAATATTCTCTTGAGCTGACTTGTCTCCTAGGGTTATTATCCAATGTTTTAGGATTTCTCTTGCTTCCCGAAATATTCTAGTCTCGTCGGGGTTACATGTAGAGGTTAATACCTCCCGCAGCTACCATAATATCAACAACCCCATGGCTCGAAGAAAATCCCTCATGGGAATTGAACCTTGTCCAATCCTCACTCTCCACCATTGGATCTGACCCCCTTGACAAAAATAAATTTATGTTACTTTATATATAAATATAATAACATTTTTTAATTTTAATTAATAATATTGTATTTTTAATTTATATTTATTACATATATAATTATATTGAATTGTAAAATATATATAGGGCCTAATGGTTAAGAACATGTGTTTCCTCCAAGAGGTCACATGTTCAAATCCAAAGGGGGTAGGGTATGTATACCTCCGTAGACTTTAAGAGTTAAGAAAAACTATCAATACTTCTTCCAATAAAAATTAACAAAATAAAATAGTAAATGATTTTACTCTAAGGTTTTAGAAAAGGTAGAGTGGGCATGCATGGGTCAGGGGTGTTGCATTATAACAAAGGGTCGTGAGCACTTCATATTCATAGAAAAACCATAGCCAAATATAATAGAATCAAGAATAGATATATGGCCAATAAAAAATACACCATATATAACTCTAGAGTATAAAAGATTCACCAATAATAAAATAAATATAGTAAAAAACAATTCTCACAAAGCGTGGGAGAACATAAAGTAGGACCACCATAAAATAGTTAGGAAAGCTAATTGAAACTTAATAAAATAAAATGAAATTCCATTTATGTATATATATAACAATTTATTTAAATTATGGAAAAGTACAAAATAAATAAAAGAGAGAAAGTATAAAATAAAAGAATAAAATAAATATAGTAAAACACAATTCTCACAAAGCGTGGGAGAACATAAAGGAGGACCACCATAAAATAGTTAGGAAAGCTAATTGAAACTTAATAAAATAAAATATGAAAAAAGTAACATAAAAAATAACGTAAAATTATATATATATATATATATATATATATATATATATATATATATATGTTATGGAAGAATCAAAAATGAGAAGAAAGGAGAGTGCTTAGAAATAGAATGAAATGAGGTATAGTGTAAAAGTGAAAATAAAAGGGTATGGAAAAGAGTAACATGGAATTCTCTATTTGTATATAAATTAAAAAGTGACATGGAATTAAACCTCCTAATTTATAGGGACAATTATTGAGAGAACCTATCATGAATTTTATAACTACTCTTTCCTTCTATTATGGTTCTCTTTGGGGTGTCACATAAAAGGAATAGTAGAGACAACCCTTGGTATGATAAAGAATGTAAGGGAAAGTATAAAATAAAATAAAATAAAAGAGTATAATGTAAAAAGTAAAAAATAAAAGTATAAGAAAAAAAGTAACATGAAATTCTCTATTTATATATAAGTAAAAAAAGTAACATGAAATTAAACCTCCTAATTTATAAGGACAATATTGAAGAACTCTATCATAATTTTATAACTACTCTTTCCACTTCTATTAACAAGTTCTCTTTCGAGGTGTCCTATAAAAAGAATAATAGAACAACCCTTGGTATGATAAAGAATGTAAAATTGCTAGGAAAGCCATTAGGGATGCTTCTAATGAGCCCTTAAAACTCGATAAAATCAATAAGTACAAAGCCCTAATTAAAAGGAAAAAAAGATACTATATCAATAAAAGGCAAGAACAACTTTCAAAACTATACAAGTTGGATCCTAAGAAGTTATGGAGCCAAATTCTAAAATGCAATACTAAAGAAAATAATAGAATTCCCTTAACGCATTGGAATTCCTACCTTAAAAGTCTTTACGAGTTCCCTAATGCCATGGAAACCATTCCTATTGTCCCTACAAAGGAAGAAGTTTTTTCTTTAGATGACATAGAGTTCAGAGTTAAGCGGCTCGCAAATGTGAAAGCTAAGGACATAGAAGGCTATCAAGCTGGAATTTTTAAAATCGGAGGGCCAATCCTTATCCCTCACATACACAAGCTCTTCAATTTAGCAGTCAAGCAGAGCTTCCCTAAACCCTGGACACAAAGCCTCATTGTTCCTATTTTTAAAAATGGGGATAGAAACATTCCCTCTAATTATAGGACCATTATGATTAGCTCGATTTTAGCCAAGCTTTATGGAATTATTTTGGAAAACAAGATTAACATTTGGCTAGAAAGTCACGGTAAAAGAGCTAAAGGCCATGCCGGGTTTAGGAGATATCATTCAATTGTGGACCATCTTGTTACCTTTAGGATCATTGCAGAGGAGTTCCACAATACTAAAACCAATATTTTTTGTTGTTTTGTTGACTTTAGAAAAGATTTTGACATGGTTCCTAGGAAAAACCTTTGGAATAGGTTGGAAGAGATAAAAGTTCCTCTCGAGTTGAGGGTTGCTGCAATAAGGATGTATGAGAACATTATTGCTAAGTTTAAAAACACTGAGGGCTGGTCAAAATAGATTAACTACAATATCGGATTCAAACAAGGTTGTCCCTTGTCCCCTACCCTTTTTGGCATATACATTGATAAGTTAGAAGAATGCTTGGAAACAACAGGTTGTGTCGGCCCTACTCTCACTAGTATAGTCATCAATCTTATTCTTTATGTTGATGATATCGTTCTTATGGCAAGGAGTCCCCATGATCTTGAAAACCAACTAAGAATCCTCAAGGATTTTTGCTCCAATATGGGTATGACTATTAAATTGATAAGACTAAGGTCATGATTATTAAATCCAATAAGATCCCTTATGATACCTTTGTATATGACAACAACAACTTGGAGGAAGTGACTTCATACAAATATCTTGGAATTGATATTCACCACAAGCTCAATTGGAATTATAGCATTGAGAAAATGATTATTGGGGTATGGAAAGCTTATTACGGGCTTGAAAACAATTGTAAATCAGCTGATCTTTGGAGTTGGGATAAGAAGAAAATCTTCTTTGAGAGTCTTTTTACACTTGCTATTCTTTATGGATGCGAAGTCTGGGGCTGTAGTATCTCTCCTGAATCCTGGAGAAAGATAGAGGAAATACAATAGAATTTTATAACCTATAATCTCAAAATTAAAGGAAATACGCCCTATCCCATCCTCCTCTTAGAGACAAGCCTCCCCCCCATTGAGAGCATGGCTATGACTAGATACCTAATGTATAAGAACAAGTTAAACAACATGGAAGATAAGAGGCTACCTAAAATTGCTTCAAAATCACGTCATAACCACCATCGACTCAAGCGAGGATGGCATAAAGACGCCCGGTCTTGGCTAAACTATTGGGGAATCATGGAAGAAACCATTTTGCAGAATAAAGATACTATTAAAAAAACGTCAAATGAAAATTTAAGGAACAAATGTCGTGTGATAAAGAGTTAGAGGAAAAAAGAAAATTAAGGTATTATAAAGATGTAATTAACCCTAATCTAGAAGATCAAAATTATCTATCTGTTTTGCCAAGTGTAAAGAAAAAAATAAGCATTTCTAAGATAA
>SNQJ01S0036057.1:143193-159605 GCA_010110895.2 Picea sitchensis | reverse complement strand
ACCGAGACTAGAGAATTTTGTATTAATAATGGCTAGAAAGGAAAAATATTACAAAGACAACATAGCTATTGTTTCAAAATTCCTCCTATGACACCTTCATATTTTTCCTGTCAACTAAGAATTTCTTTCCTTATTTTCCAATGGCTACCTATATATTGGCATGCCATATATAACACCTACAAAATACATTCCAAATGCATATGTATCTACAAAACATTTAGTCGAGTTATTTTTGTCGATTTGGCTTCAGAGCAATATTAGGTTGGTCCACTTCCAGTGATTTCATATGTTGTTGTTCAATTTCCTCATCCTTGTCTTTGTGCTCTGTCAAACTTGTGGTTTTCCTCGTAGATGCATATTTTGAAATTGATGCTTCACTTGAGTACTGGATGAAGCATTTTAATTTGTAGAAATCCATTTCAATTTCTAATATTTTTTCTCCAAAATTTTCGAGAATGCCCATAATCCTATCATAGTGCTCCTGCTATTTTATTTCCATGTTATTCATAATTGCATAGAGAGACATGAAGGAAATTTCATTATTGTCGAGGGAATATTCATACCTCAAAACCTTGCAAACATCTATGATATCTTGGGGATCCATTATATGCCTAGTTTCAAAGTAATTCCTCTGTTTTCTACTACAATTTTTGAAGACTAGTATGACCAGATAAACTCCAAAAACCCTCTTAACGAAATTGTAGAGAATGTATATGAAACACGGAAAGAGTTCAAACTAGAAAAGGTATTCCAATTCCACTCCACTTCACCAGGACACAAATCCAAACCAAAAGGGAAAATCCTTTTTCCCACCGAGAAATATGTCTCACTAACAGAACTAAGACAGAAAACAAACCCCCAATAGACTAAAACACCAAGCTTAAATAACCCACACTTCCTCAGAACAAGTCACCACAACAAATCATCTTGATAATACCACCACCACTTAGCAATAATAATACCAAAAACTAAAATGAAAACATAGACACTAAGAAAGATATTAAGCCTATCCCACTTAATATAGAATATCCTCTTAACCAACCAACACTAGACGAAGATACTTGATAGCATCTGAAAGAAGAAAAATGCTCTTTTGCACCATGAAATTACACACTAAGGGGATTGCACACTTACTCAGAATATATAGCACCAAAAACATGCAGGCATAGGAGAGTGATCCTCCATCGCTGCCGACTAGAGAGAAAACATCCAAATGTGATCTTGGCTACCGCCAAAATATAAAACTAGTGCTCCAATAATCATCCCACATTTAATTATGCCTCCCTAGACCTCACTTAAGATAATCCCACCTTGCATAATGAAAATCAAAATAGGGGGCATCACACAATATATCGTCCATGCCGAATTCAATCTACTTCGTGGAAGCTTTGTACTTGGAGCTCCATCCCATGTGCTTGACACCTACCTGTCTTTAATACTTACCTTGAAGTCTAAAGAATTCATATATATGAATTGAATTGGAGGGGGTGGTCTTAGGGGATATAGGATAATGTAACAACCCCATTTTCCTTAACATTCCTCATGGAAATCTTGAAGTTTCATTGGGCATACCATTTTCCTTGCTATTATGCTTTCTCATAACATGGTAGAAATAAATTTTATCCATCTTTTGTGTGATTTTTGTGGCTTTGGAGAGGATTGAAGATAACTGAAAATATTTTAGAGCTTACCGATGAGTTAATGAATTAATTACAATCCTTGAATCACGTAAGACTACTGATTCTCTCATTCCCAACCTTATGACTATGTAAAGTCCCTACAAAAGAGCATACGCTTCGGCTTGGTTGTTAGTTGCAATTCCCAACCCCCAAGCATAGGAAGATTCATTTTTTCCTTTTGGTTCATAGATGACCCCTCCCACTCCTACCACCCCTAGGTGACATAATATTACAATTAATGTTTGCTACCAATAATTGAAAATTTTCAACCCATAACTTTCAACATTGTATTTGGTTAAAATTTGTAAACACCATTTGAATTCTCCATTTGTGAAATTCTTTGAATGTATAGTAATGAATTGATCAATATTTTGTTGAAATAGAAAACAATGTCAAATATCCCTAACTTGAGCATTGGTGCATCCAATCAATTGAATATATAGAAAATATAATCAAATAAGAATTGTCTCTCAATGTTGATGTTGATATTGATGAATGCAATTATTTTGTGCATACAAGCAATCATGAAAAGCCATCTTAGAATCATCCCAAAGTTCTTGATATTGGTGACAAGAAATGTTATTTCCCTTACACTAAATGCAAAGGTATAAAGAGAAGAAGAATTAATAGGTCACCAACTAGAAAACATTTATATGAGCATAGGCACCTAAAAGGGGGAATCAAGCATTACCCTTTGGTAAGATAAATAAAACATGTTTTTTGTCTTTGGTTCTAAGTTTTACATGTTTTAATATTTTGATATTAAATATATTTATTTATTTGTAATTACAAAGAAAAAATGTCTATGCTTGGAATTCATAATGCTACACTTTGTTGTAGAAATGACAAGGGTGACTTAATTGAAGTTGATCATATGGAAGAAACTTAATGCTAATATTATTGAGAATGAAGGGATAAATAGGTTGATCCATGAAAAATTTATTTCCATGGATGAGAACACGCTTGAAAGGCCTCAAAATTGTCATATTTTTTTCATCCTTTACATATCTTTTTGCCTACCCATAACCCTATATTTATTATTTTTATCTTGTGATTTCCTCAGCCGCAAGTTCAATGCAATCAACAAGAACACAAATGCACCATAATAAATTGTGGATATGGATATGTATCACATCAGTGCTCTGATAGAGAGTAATAACCTTCATCCACCAATCTTTCCCTCCTGAACTAAAACATTATTGAATAAATAGTTCCCCTTCTCTTACCGTGTTATAAATCTCTTTCAGTGTTGGTTCCAACCATTTCCACTTTTGCTACATGATTTCATGATCCATTCTCAATGTCTTTTTTATCATATTTGAAATGTGGTTAACTCCATGGGATAAAACGCTGGTCAAAACTAAGCATTTCTTTCTGTGACCATGTGTTGTATGATAGTTGATTCCATTCAATTGATTTGAATGACCATGTGATGTGTGATGGGAACCCGGGGGGGAAGCCCCCCTATTTTTAATAAAACAATTTTTTTTATGACTAAGGGAAGTGGATGGACCTAACCCAACCAAGTGATAAATCAGCTTATATTTGTGAGTTTGTGTTAATGTATTGGTTTAGATTTGGTTTATAAACAAGTTTTGGCAGTTTGGTAATGATCTTTGTTGTTGTAATAATCTGATTGAGCATTAGTATTATTGTTGTTGTTATTATTGCATGCAACAAGTTTCATTTGGCACACAAAACCCTATGCAAATAAACTAAACACTCAAGAAACCAAATCAGAAATACAACAACAACAACAAACAAAGGTATTATGCCTTGGATTGGAACCTACAACCAAAGTGTTCGAAAAAAACACTAAACTAGAAATACACCTATCATGCTACAACAACCAAATAAGGGGGTATAACAGTGTGGTTGAGCATATCCACAAAGTATTTTTCAAAATATTTGAGCCAACAATCAATTTAAGAACATGACAATAGTCCTAAGAAGGCTGTTTCAGGGGTGCTAGAGTGTGGTAGCAAATTGTTTGACGAAAATCCTAGACCAAATAACCACTAGAACATTATAGCAGTAAGTGGAAATATATAAGAACCATAAGGAGAGACATTGCATCCTTTCACATGCACATGAACAAAGTGATATTACACCTTGATGCATTTTTCCTTTGAATAAAATCTAGGTTTGTTGATCATGAAAATTTGCAACTTTGATTGACACACCTCAAAACTATTGGACTTAATTGATTCAGTCCAACATCCTCGAACAAATTTCTCGATCATACGAACTCTTAGTTTGCATGGTAGTCTATGATGTTCTTTGATTCTACACTTGAAAGATAAGTAGTAGGTTGCTTCTTGCTTGACGATGAGATGGTTTCACTAGCTAACATGAAACAATAACCTAATGTGGATCTAATTTTATACACATCAATATAGCCAACCTGCTGCAATCCAAGCTTAATGAGTGTTCACTAACCTCACTGACAACATATGCAATATTAGGGTTCCTCATCACCTTGCCATTGTTCATGCACATCTTTTGACAACTTGTGGTTGATTTCCATAGTGTATTCAAAGGTTTGCATCCATACATCTTGAATCTCCAAAGAATACTTTAAATACATCATTTTACTTAGATAAATCTACATATTCCTTTCATTTCTTAATACTTGAATGCCCAAGTAGAAATGGCTCTTTCCATGATCCGCGATAAGAAGATCTATCAAATTTGGACTTGAAATATTCAAGCATCAAATCCTTACATGACAATTATATCATCCATATATAGGGTCAAAATGGTAAGTGTTTCACACGTTTTCTGGACACACATTTAATTATTAAATTTAGAGCACAAAATATTCATTGGCAAGGGTACCCATGGAGGCATTGGTACCATGCTTGAGAGAATCTCTTTAGCTTGTAGACCACTTTTTGTAATTTGCACACCGTTAGTGTTCTCGTATCTTTTTGTTTGTTCCATGTAAATATTTTCTAACCATCCATTAAGAAATTTGTTTTCACATCAAGCTACCATATATATAGATTAATGTGGTTGTGATTACCAACAACATCGTAGTTAAAGTTCACACTACGGGCCATTTTTTTTTGGGTTAGTCCATGCCTCCAGCTTGCATTTACTCTTTCATTACCAATCATTCCTTGTACTGATTAATCAATATATCTTTCTTATATATTTTCTTGAAACCAAACTTACATCTCATTGATTACTTATTTGAAGGGAGATCTATAAGAATCAGTGTTTCATTCTTCATTGATGACTCAAATTGTACCTCAATGAATTGTTTCCAATCTTTTACTTTCTTACATCCATGTGCTTCTTGCAACATTTTTGGTTATGATTCCTCAACATACTATGCATACGAAATCTTGTGGTTTCTAGTCACTAGTTGACCTCCTAAATGGCGGGGGTTATTCACTTGCCACTTCCATATTCTCTCACAACGTGGCATTCTTTTCCTCTTGCAATGTTTTCCATCATGAAACATCCTATATAGATCCTAATTATACCTATGAGCTTTCAACTCTTACATCACCTCTTATGGTCTTAGTAGATTTTGCAATCACCTTTATAGATCTTGTTAGCACCATGATTTTCATAGCTAAGGTTAGAGGATTGTCAACAATTTGCAAAGTCATGCCTATTAGCACCCATATTATTTTTATGCCTGACATCATCTAACATCTCCAAGGGTTAGTTTCAAAAGGAAGGTTTTCATTTATTATTTCCATTTCCATTTGTAACTGTGCGCTGCAAAATATTCTACCCGTTGCGCAGAGCACTTCACCGCGCAAAGAATTCTATCGCACAATGGATTTTGTTGCGCGGTGAATTTCTGTCATGCAGTGGCTTTTCGTCGCGCAGTGGATTTCGTCGCATAGTGGATTTCATCACACAGTGGGTTGTCACGCATGGGATGTTGTCGCGTATAGGATGTTGTCGCACAGAGGATGTCATTGCGCAGTGGATTTCATTGCGCAGTGGATTTTCCTGCACACATGCTATAGGTCGCACTCCGAAAATGACTGGTTTAGTAGTCAACTTCAAGATCAATTTTTGACCAACTGGAGAGGAATTTTGAAAATGCCAGAGAATTTTTTGTCGAGGAAAACCAAAATAATAAAAAACTCTCTCAGATTTGAAAAAAGTATCACGGATTGGGAGATTCGAAGGAATCTTTGAGCCTTATTTTTCAGCTTTCATGATTTCTTGTCCGAGACATGTTTTTGCGACACGTATTCCGACCATCTGGAGATGAATTTAAAGAAACAGAGAGAGGTTTTTCTTTATAATGAGCTTAACTACAAAAACATCTCTTAGTTTCTAAAAATATTTTTTATCAGTGAGGTACGATATCATATTTAACGCCTATTTTCCCAGTTTGTTGTGCATTCCGCTGCATTTTTACTGTAGGTTACTGTTGTGTAGAAGACTTGTTGTGGAGGGATGACAGAGTGTACAAAAATTCACATGATGACTCATCAAAACCCTATGGTCAAATTTTGATGATGATCATGACTGTAAAGAATATTTCGCTTACGATTATGATTTGGCAAAGTCATGTTTTCTATTTTTAGTGAATCCATTGAAGTTATTGTTCTCTTTCAAAGAAAACATATCCATGATTCTAGGAGGGAGTAGTTCGACCCTAGCAGCCAAGGGTGACATTAGTTGTCTATATATGAGGATCATTTTCATGTAAACAGGGTTGGTTGGTGAAATTGGTAGACAACAACTATTGTATGTAATTTGAGTTTTTTAAATGAAATTTAATGCAAAGGTCCTGTAACTTGACGAAAAGATTCTAGTTGTAGTAGTCGGATATATTGTGCCTCTTTCTTTGCGTATGTGCTTCATGTCATATTTATTCATATAATTTTCTGTCTATTTTGAAATGAATTTTCGAACCTGTGGATTCGCTGCATAGCGCCCCTTGTTCATGCCACTTAGACAAAATGTTTTCTTCTAAAGCTAACTTTGAATTCGCTCGCAGCGGTGCTCCGGGTTACTTCCTGTGTTTTTTCTCTCGCCACACATTACAGTTTTACACTGAAGACTGTTGCTCGCCTAGCCTTATCCTCTCAAGTTCAGTCACTGAGTCATTTGTATCTATCATTCCCTCAAATCAACTCCATAGCCCAAGTCTTACTTTCTTGCGCCAATATAACCAGAGCCCGTTTTATGAAAGGTGTTAAATCTAACCATTGATTTCAAATCCATATCTTACGCGGAGACCATGCCTTCCGAGAGAGCCCTCTCCAGATCCGAAAGGCTAGTTTCAGGTCTAAAAGTTGGTTGAAAAAGTTACCTTCGTCGTCTGTTTATCAGCCGAACAGATTTACAGAGTGCTAACATTCTGGTGCCATTGTCGGGGACGGAATTAAATGAAACTTTCCCTGGGAAGAACGACATTGTTTTAGTTGTAAGGTCTGAGAGAAACAGACACTTAGGCACATATTGGCTGTATTTCTGCTCTGGCGACTCCACACATCAGAAAATCAGTTGAAGGTGATTCCATTGGCAGAAGAATCCAGAGCTAAAAGTTTTCATGGCGACTCCAATCAAGCTTCAAATGAGATTTAAAGACTCTACTGGAGAATGAGACCTGTTGACAGAGATATGGAAGATCAGTATGGAAAAATAAGGTACTCGAGCTTAAGTTTAGTTCAAGAAGTACTTTTTTGTTTGATCAATATTTTCTTTTCCTTTCCTGAGTTTTTCAAAATAATATTTCTTCACTTAAATGAAGTTCAAAGATCTACCCTTGTATATCCTTCATTGCAAACTGTAGGTATACCTCCTTTTTCTTGTATAACCGATATTCACCAAGCTCCTTCTTCTAAGCCATATGATGTTCATGATCATTCTTGTGATATTAATGAAACCAAAGTTGAGCTTGTACCTTCTGTTCTTAATCCTACACCCTCCAAGATTCAAGAAAGATACAGTCCTCTTAAATTTCCTTCCATCCTTCATGACTTTCCTCTGAAACATTAAAAGTATCTTCCTAGGTTTGATGGAGAGCTTGATGGACAATCAACTGAAAAACATATTCAAGTCTTTGAGAATTTCATAGACCTTTTTGAGATCGAACATGATGATGTGTCTACGAGGGCCTTTTCTCAGTCCTTACAAGGAGATGCCAAAGCATGGTTCAGACATTTGCAACCTCAGTCAATTAGCTCGTGGGATGAATTGAAGGAATCTCTCTGTAGTTTTTGGGATGACAAAAATTCATGGGATCTACTCCTTTCAGATTTTTATGCCATGAGAAGAATGAAAGATGAAACCATCTCAAATTTCAGCAGGAGGTTTGCTAGTCTTTATTATAAACTTCCTAAAGAAGTCCAACCTCCTGAAGTTGTTTCCATGCTCCATTATGTAACAACCTTTCAATTAGAATTATATTTTCTTTTGATGGAGAGGAAGTCTATGTATTTGCATCAGATGTTCAACAATGCTCAGGAAGTTGAAGAAAATATTCAAGCATGCAAAAATATTTGAAATGAGGAGTTGGATGCTAAAGAACATGACAATGAATATGAACAAAGAACAATTGATTTGAATCTTGAGAAGAGGGTTAATAATTTCATATGTCCTCTTGAAGCTTTAAATGTTGATGATTTTGCAGAGGATTATATTCCACTTATTGAAAAAGAAGGTGCTAATTTATCTTCTCATCCATCCCACGATAAGCATGGGGCCGATTGTTTTATGTATTCATTTGTAGACAGTCAAGAAAATGAATTTGCAAATAATCTTTTTGAAGAGCAGGTTGATGTCCCAATATTTTTCTTGTTAGATGACATTGCAGATGTTGCTGATTTGTCTTTATATGATGAATATGATGATGATTATGATGTTGAATTCCTAGAACAACCAGTTGCATGTTCTCTATCAGAAAATGTTCATTTTCAGCAGTGTAATGAGAGCAATCAACCTACATATCACAGTTACAAAGAAGAATATGAAGAAAGTACTGTATTAGCTGAAGGAAATTCTTTACCTTTATGCTTTGCTTCATTTAAATTGTTGAAATAAAATTTAAAGATCATCACTGAGGCAGAGGAATGTGTGTTGATACAAAATCACACTAATTCATGGGAAACAATTGACAAGAAATTGCAGCAATCTTGTCATGTGTTTAATGACCGTGTTGTTTGTTATATGGAAGGCTTTTCCAGTTCAAAATTACAGCCATTGGTCAAAGATGAATCTGAAAATGAGTGTGTTTAAAAATCCAAATAAATTGAAAAATGTGCATATGACAACAGTGAAGAAAATGAAGAAGGTTTTGAATCAAGTGAAAGAACCTTGCTATTGTGTTTTACTTCTTTCGAATTGCTGAAGAAAAATGTTTATAATGTTTCAAATCAGAAATCCTCCAGGAATGATGTTGAATATGAAGAAAGCAATGGACTTGCAAATGAAAACTGTCTTCCATTATGTTTTTCTTCCTTTGAATTGTTCAAAGTAAATCATGAGATAACAGAGGAAGCAGTGAAGTCCGAATGCATTCACAGTGACATTGTTTTACATGAGAAAATTGTTATCAGTGAAGAGGATCAACAACCTTCTCATACTTTTAATGACCCTATTGTTGATTACATGGAAGGTGATTTCAGTTCACACTTGCAGTCTGTGATCAACTACCATCTTGAAAATAAATATGATGGTCAATCAACATCAGTGTTAGAAGTGGATTGCTTACCACTAGGGGTTTCATTTCAGCCAACACTGTCTTCTGATTCAGAAGATTGTTATTTTCAGCAGTCCTAACATATTTTTTAGCCTTTTTGTGGTAATCAACAGGTTGAATTACATGAAAACAAAGATGCAGTGGAAGGGGTGAAACATGATTGTTGTTTTATGTATGTTCTGGAGGATTCATTTACAGTTTTGTTGGAGGCGACAAACAATCCCAATGTTTTTAATTTTTTGAGATTTGAATTTATATATAAATTTTTGAATGACTTATCAGTAAACATGCTTTGGAGCAAGCATGTGCAAAGAAAGAAAAAAGTGGATAAAGTGCTTGCATGGTTGCATTGGCATTTTGATTTCACTTGATTGGCATCCTTTTCGACAGTTAGGGTAGGTAGGAGTGTGAATAAGCTTGGTACTACGAGCATTTCTTTTAGCAATATACAGTTTTCATTTCCAGCTTAGTTTCAGATTTTAGTTTGGAGCATATATAGCTTTGGGTTTTCAGCGGATACATGCGACAGGTCAGAGAAGAGTTTTCAATGGTTCGAGAACATCCCAATGGATAGGCACAAGGTCTACGAGTTCTTTTCTACCTCACTGGGAGGATAGAATCCCTGTTGGAGTGGGATGTTAGCACCATGATTTTCATAGATAAGGTTATAGGTTTGTCAACAATTTTCAAAGTCATGCCTATTAGCACCCATATTTTTTTTATGCCTGGCATCATCTAACATCTCCAAGGGTCAGTTTCAAAAGGAAGGTTTTCATTTATTATTTCCATTTCCATTTGCAACTGCATGCTGCAAAATTTGCTATGTGAAACGTAGAGCGCTTCACTACACAAAGAATTCTGTCGCGCGGTGGATTTTTCGTCGCGTAGTGGATTTTTCGTCACGCAGTGGATTTCGTAGCGCAGTGGATTTCTGTCATGCAATGGATTTTCGTCGCGCAGTGGATTTCGTCGTGCAGTGGATTTCGTTGCGCAGTGGGCTGTTGCGCATGGGATGTTGTCACACATAGGATGTTTTCACGTAGAGGATGTCATCACGTAGTGGATTTCATCACGCAGTGGATTTTTCTACGCACAGGCTACAGGTCGCACTGTGAAAATGACTGGTTTAGTAGTCAACTTCAAGATCAATTTCTGACCAACTGGAGAGTAATTTTTAAAATCCCCGAGAGGTATTTGTCGAGGAAAAACCCAATAATAAAAACCTCTCTTATATTTTAAAAATGTGTCACAGATTGGGATATTTGAAGTAATCTTGGAGCCCTATTTTTCATCTTTCATAATTTCCTGTCCGAGACATGTTTTTGCGACACGTATTCCGGCCATATGGATATGAATTTAAAGAAACAGAGAGAGGTTTTTATTTATAACGAGCTTAAATACAAAAAAATCTCTCAGTTTCTAAAAATAGGTTTTTATAAGTGATATAAGATGTAATAGTTAATACCTATTTTCCCAGTTTGTTGCGCATTTCACTGCGTTTTTGCTTAAGGTTACTGTTGCGTAGTAGACTTGTTTTGCAAGGATGACAGAGTGTACAAAAACTCACATGATGACTCATCAAAACATATGGTCTAATTTTGATCATGATCATCACTATAAAGAATATTTTGGATACGATTATGATTTGGCAAAGTCGGGTTGTCTATTTTTAGTGAATCCGTTGAAGTTATTGTTCCTTTTCAAAGAAAATGGATCCATTATTCTAGGAGGGAGTAGTTCGACCCTAGCAGCCAAGGGTGACATTAGTTGTCTATATATGGGGATCATTTTCATGTAAACAGGGTTGGTTGGCAAAATTGGTAGACAACAACTGTTGTATGTAATTTGAGTTTTTTGACCAAAGTTTAATGAAAAGGTCCTGTAACTTGACGAAAAGATTCTAATTGTAGCAGTCGGATGTATTGTGCCTCTTTATTTGCGTATGTTCTTCCTGTCATCTTTATTCATATCTTTTTCTTTCTATTTCAGAACAAATTTTTGAACCTGTGGATTCGCTGCGCAACGCCCCTTGTTCGCGCCACTTAGACAAACCGTTTTCTTCTAAAGCTAACTTTGAATTCACCCGCAACGGTGCTCCGAGTTACTTCCTGTGTTTTTTTCTCCTGCCACACATTACGATTTTACACTGAAGACTATTGCTCGCCTAGCCTTATCCTCTCAAGTTCAGTCACTGATTCATTTGTCTCTGTCATTCCCTCATATCGATTCCATAGCCCAAGTCTTACTTTCTTGTGCCAATATAACCAGAGCCCATTTTATCAAAGGTGTTAAATCTAGCCATTGCTTTCAAAGCCATATCCTACACGGAGACCGCGCCTTTCGAGAGAGCCCTCTCCAGATCCGAAAGGCTAGTTTCAAGTCTCAAAGTTGGTTGAAAAAGTTACCTTCGTCATCTGTTTATTAGTCGAACAGATTTACAGATTGCTAACATTCTGGCACCGTTGCCAGGGATGGAATTGAATGAAACTTTCCTAGGGAAGAATGACATTGTTTCAGTTCTAAGGTCTGAGAGCAGCAGAAACATAGGCACATATTGGTTGTATTTCATCTCTGTCGACTCCACACATAACAAAATCAGTTGAAGGTGATTCCACTAGAAGAAGAATCCATAGCTAAAAGTTTTCATGGCAACTCCAATCAAGCTTCAAATGCGATTCAAAGACTCCACTGGAGAATGTGACTTGTTGACAGAGATATGTAAGAGTAGCATGGAAAAATAAGGTACTCGAGCTTAAGTTTAGTTCAAGAAGTACTTTTTTGTTTGATCAATATCTTCTTGTCCTTTCTTGAGTTTTTCAAAAGAATATTCCTTCACTTAAATGAAGCCCGAAGATCTACCCTTGTATATCCTTCATTGCAAACTGTAGGTATACCTACTTCTTCTTGTATAAATGATATTCACTAAGCTCCTTCCTCTGAGTGATATTATGTTCATGATCATTCTTGTGAGCTTAATGAAACCAGAGCTGAGCTTGTACCTTCTGTTCTTAATCCTACACCCTCCAAGATTCAAGAAAGATATAGTCCTCTTAAATTTCCTTCCATTCTTCATGAATTTCCTCTGAAACATTATAAGAATATTCCTAGGTTCGATGGAGAGCTTGATGGACAATCAACTGAAAAACATATTCAGGTGTTTGAGCATTTCATAGACCTTTTTGAGATTGAACATGATGATGTGTCTATGAGGGCCTTTTCTCAGTCCTTACAAGGAGATGCCAAAGCATGGTTACGACATTTGCAACCTCAGTCAATTAGCTCATGGGATGAACTGAAGGAAGTTTTCCATAGGTTTTGGGGTGAGAAAATGTCATGGGATCTACTCCCTTCAGAGTTTTATGCCATGAGAAGAATGAAAGATGAAACCATCTCAAATTTTAGCAGGAGGTTTGCTAGTCTTTATTATAAATTGCCTAAAGAAGTCCAACCTTTTGAAGTTTCTTCCATGCTCCATTAGGTAACAACCTTTCAATCAGACTTATATTTTCTTTTGATGGAGAGGAAGTCTATGTCTTTGCAGTATATGTTCAACAATGCTCAGGAAGTTGAAGAAAATATTCAAGCATGTAAACAGATTCGAAATGAGGAGTTGGATGCTAAAGAACATGACAATGAATATGAACAAAGAACAGTTGATTTGAATCTTGAGAAGAGGGTTAATAACTTCATATGTCCTCTTGAAGCTTTAAATGTTGATGATTTTGCAAAGGATTATATTCCACTTATTGAAAAAGAAGGTGCTAATTTAGCTTCTGATCCATCCCATGATAAGCATGAGGTCGACTGTTTTATGTATTCATTTGTAGAAAGTCAAGAAAATGAATTTGAAAATCAGCTTGTTGAAGAGTAGGTTGATGTCCCAAGCTTTTTCTTGTTAGATGACATTGCAGATGTTGCTGATTTGTCTTTATATGATGAATATGTTGATGATTATGATGTTGACTTCCTAGAACAACCAGTTGCATGTTCTCTATCAGAAAATGTTCATTGTCAGCAGTGTAATGAGAGAAATCAACCTACATATGACAGTTACAAAGAAGAATATGAAGAAAGTATTGAATCAACTAAAGGAAATTATTTACCTTTATGCTTTGCTTTGTTTAAATTGTTGAAAGAAAATTTAAAGATCATCACTGGGGTAGAGGAATGTGTGTTGATGCAAAATCACACTGATTCATGGGAAACAATTGACAAGAAATTGCATCAATCTTGTCATGTGTTTAATGATCCTGTTGTTTGTTATATGGAAGGTTTTGTTCATTCAAAATTACAGCCATTGGTCGAAGATGAATCTGAAAATGAGTGTGTTCAAAAATCCAAAGAAATTGAAAAATGTGCATATGACAGCAGTGGAGAAAATGAGGAAGGTTTTGAATCAAGTGAAATAACCTTGCCATTGTGTTTTGCTTCTTTCGAATTGCCGAAGAAAAATGTTTATAATGTTTCAAATGAGAAATCCTCCAGGCATGATGTTGAATATGAAGAAAGCAATGGACTTGCAAATGAAAATTGTCTTCCATTATGTTTTTCTTCCTTTGAATTGTTGAAAGTAAATCATGAGATAGCAAAGGAAGCAGTGAAGTCTGACTGCATTCACAATGACATTGTTTTACATGAGAAAATTGTTATCAGTGAAGAGGATCAACAACCTTCTCATACTTTTAATGACCCTGTTGTTGATTACATGGAAGGTGATTTCAGTTCAGATTTGCAGCCTGTGATCAAATACCATCTTGGAAATAAATATGATGGTCAATCAACATCAGTGTTAGATATGGATTGCTTTCCACTAGGGGTTTCATTTCAACCAACACTGTCTTCTGATTCATAAGATTTTTATTTCCAGCAGAGCACTTCAACGCGCAAAAAATTCTGTCATGCAGTGGATTTTTTGTCGCGCAGTGGATTTTCGTCGCGTAGTGGATTTCTGTCGCGCAGTGGATTTTCGTCGCACAGTGGATTTCATTGCACAATGGATTTCATCGTGCAATGGGTTGTCACGCATGGGATGTTGTCGCGCATAGGATTTTTTCGCGCAGAGGATGTCATTGCGTACTGGATTTTCCTACGCACATGCTACAAGTCGCACTGCGAAAATGACTGGTCTAGTAGTCAAATTCAAGATCAATTTCTGACCAATTGGAGAAGAATTTTGAAAATACCCGAGATTTTTTTGTCGAGGAATAACCAAATAATAAAAACCTCTCTCATATTTTTAAAATGTGTCACGGATTGAGAGATTCGAAGGAATATTTGAGACCTATTTTTTAGCTTTCATGATTTCCTGTCTGAGACATGTTTTTGAGACACATATTTAGGCCATCTAGAGACGATTTTAAAGAAACCGAGAGAGGTTTTTATTTATAACGAGATTATATACATAAAACTCTCTCATTTTCTAAAAATAGTTTTTTATAAGTGATATATGATGTCATATTTAACGCCTATTTTCCAATTTTGTTGCGTATTCTGCTTCATTTTTGTTGTAGGTTACTGTTGTGTAGCAGACTTGCTATGCAAGGATGACAGAGTGTACAAAAATGCACATGATGACTCATCAAAACCATATGGTCGAATTTTGATCATAATCATGACTATAAAGAATATTTCAGTTACGATTATTATTTGGCAAAGTCGGGTTTTCTATTTTTAGTGAATCTGTTGAAGTTATTGTTCTCTTTCAAAGAAAACAGAACCATGAATCTAGGAGGGAGTAGTTTGAACCTAGAAGCCAAGAGTGATGTTAGCTATCTATATATGGGGATCATTTTCATGTAAACAGGGTTGGTTGGCAAAATTTGTAGACGACAACTGTAGTATGTAATTTGAGTTTTTTGATTGAAATTTAATGCAAAGGTCCTGTAACTTGACGAAAATATTCTAGTTGTAGTAGTCGAATGTATTGTGCCTCTTTATTTGTGTATGTTCTTCCTATCATCTTTATTCATATCTTTTTCTGTCTATTTTGGAACAAATTTCAAACCCGTGGATTCACTGTGCAACGCCCCTTGTTCGCGCCACTTGGACAAAACGTTTTCTTCTAAAGCTAACTCTGAATTCGCCCGCAGCGGTGCTCTGAGTTACTTCTTGTGCTTTTTCTCCCGCCACACATTAGGGTTTTACACTGAAGACTGTTGCTCGCCTAGCCTTGTCCTCTCAAGTTCAGTCATTGAGTCATTTGTCTCTGTCATTCCCTCAAATTGACTCCATAACCCAAGTATTACTTTCTTGCGCCAATATAACCAGAGCCCGTTTGATCAAAGGTGTTAAATCTAGCCACTAATTTCAAAGCCATATCCTGCACGGAGACCACGCCTTATAAGAGAGCCATCTCCATATCCGAAAGGATAGTTTCAGGTCTCAAAGTTGGTTGAAAAAGTTACCTTCGTCATCTGTTTATCATCCGAACAGATTTATAGAGTGTTAACAGATCTTAAGACATACATTTCCTTCTATGATTACTTCACACCTGCAACTCCACTTTCTTCAATAATATTTTTTTCTCCTCAAAGATAACAATATGGCTCCATATGGACATATACTTAATAGGTGTTAGACTTAGTTTTGGACATTTTAAGCTTCCACAAGTGGTCTTGATTAATAGAGCACAATGACTAAGACCAACATACTACGATTAAGTCATTATGTCTGAGCCCTTAAACAATTATAATTGACATTGCAACTAGTTTGATATGTTATTTATATGATTTTTTCGTTGTACTTAGTGTTGGATCATTTTGTCATTGATGCCAATGGTTTGATTGATTGATGTCAAATTATTGATCGATGTCAAGTGATGGATTGTTTCATAGGCTTGATTGATTGATAATTGATGAACAATGTAAATGAATTATCCTTGATGGATCAATGAGTTGTCATTGATACCTGATGATGCATAGTTTGTTTGATGAAAGTATGACTCATTATTGTCTTATCATGATTGATAAGGTGCACAAATGGATGAACTCCAAAGTGGTCCCCTTATGGTGAAAGCCCTCACGAGAAGACGCTTTGCAGATTGAGTTATCCTA
>SNQJ01S0036057.1:100125-125606 GCA_010110895.2 Picea sitchensis | reverse complement strand
TGATAAGGTGCACAAATGGATGAACTCCAAAGTGGTCCCCTTATGGTGAAAGCCCTCATAGGAAGGCGCTTTACAGATTGATTTATCCTAGAAGAACGGTTGGAGGACCCATGCTTTCATGTGGATTAATGAGATGAAGATCAATGAAGTTGTTAGTGAAACTATCCTAGATGGATAGTGCTTGACATGCCATTTTCGGTGGTATGTGGAATGTCACATAACTCCTCACGGTTTGAGAGTTATGGCTCTACGAAGTTGAAGGACCCCCATATGATGGCTTGAAGCCCCAAAAAGGTCAAAGAAGTCAAAGTGCTTGAAAAGAAGAAATCATTATTTAAATGATAAAGTAAAATGACAAAATCAAGAAAGATTATTTAAATGATAAAATGAAGTGACAAAATCAAGAAGGAATATTTAAATGATAAAGCATTGGAGAACTTTCTATTCATAGTGCGCAAAACTGGATAGTAGTTGTAGCTGTAGCTACTACAACCTGTATTCTCGGTTTAGGATTGGACTTTCTTTCTTTTGTGCTAGCTCTGGAGAGAGGTACACTACATTGATTGGCTATTATGCCTAGGGTTTGCTTCTAGAATTATTCTCTATCAAGGTTAAGGTGCTCTGGGGTGGATTTGGCCTATGGTTGGGTAAAAATATTGCTATATTATCTATGGTTAAACAAACACACCTATTATTTTATAACAAAATGATCATCTAATCCTTCATGTATTTGAGAAGAAGACACCAAAGGAGATGTTCAATTCCCTAGTTAGTCTCTATCAGTGTTATAACATAAACAAGAATATGATATTGTGAAACAAACTCATATCCATGGTGATGACCAGATCAGGCATAGTCACTAGTTACCTTATGAATATCACAGAGATTCATGATCAACTTGTAGCAGTTGGGGAGAAGGTTGAATATGAAAATTTAGTGAACATGGTATTGAATGGATTCCAAACTTCATGGGAACCATTTTTCAAAGGTATTTTCACTCAAGATTTTTTTTTATGAATTTGAGAGGCTTTGGGATGACTGTATCTAGGAGGAGCCTTGGATGGAGTCAAAGGTTGACAAGAAGGATGGTGAAGAGAACTTAGCTCTATTTGGTCCTCCAAATAAGGGTAGAGGTAAATGACCCAATAAGGGTAAGGGAAAGAGTGAGGAGTCAACTTCATAGCCAGGAAAGAAGGAATTGAGTAAAATCAAGTGCTTTAGTTGTCATTAGCACAATGATTATGCATCACAGTGTCCATATAAGAATATGGATAAAGGGAAGTAGGTAGAATCCTCTACAAAAAATTAGATGAATGCGTTTGCTGCCAAGTTCGAGAAGGATTTCTCTTTGGTATGTTTCCTTTCTACCAACATGAATCTGACGAATGCATGGGGTATATTGACATATGAATTCAACTCGATAGTTGTGTTCTAGTCTAAATAAGAATGACTTAAGAGTACAGGTTGAACTTGGTGATGATGCTAAGTACTCGGTAGTAGGTGTTTGTACTATTCTCCTCCAACTCGATTTAGGTAATTATTTAGATTTTGATGATGTCTTGTTTGTACTAGGAAGAACTTGCTTTCATTTTCGGTTAGGGAGGACAAGGTCTTTACAATGGAGTTAGAGAAGGTAATTTGTATAGGTTTCAAGGTGAACCTGTTCGAGCCTTGGTGCATAACAATGACAACTTGTGTGAGTTATAACATAAAACGATGGGGCACCTGCATCACAATGCATTGCCTATTCTCAGGGAGAAAGTCACAGGTCTTTCAGAATTCAATATAGACCAAGATGATGTATGTAGAGGGTGCACTCTTGGAAAGCATGCGAATGTTTCTTTCCCAAGCAACAAACATAGGTTTAAGGGGAGTCTAGACCTAGTACATTCAGATGTTTTTGGACTGATTCCAGTAGCATCAACGACATGAAGAATGTATTATGTTTCCTTTATTGATGATTTCTCTCACAAGACTTGGATCTACTTCTTAAAGACCAAGGATGAGTTCTTTAGCAAGTTTTAGGAGTTCAAAGCTCTAGCTTAAAACTAGACAAGGAAGAAGATCAAAGTTTTGAGATCAGATAATGGGGGAGAGTATACCTCCAAGAGTTCGAGGGTTTTTGCAAGGAGATAGGAATAAAGAGGGAGATGAATTTTCCATACAACCCACAATAGATTGGGGTTGTAGAGAAGGAGAATCAATCCACCATAGGGGATACTAAGGCCATGATACATGACCTAGACTTACCCATGTTTATTTGGGTAGAAACATGCACCACAACAATATACATCCAGAATCGGTGTCCTCACAAGATCTTGGGGGACAAAACACTAGAGGAGGAATTCACTCGTGTGAATCCAAAGGCGAGTCATTTCTGTGTCTTTGGTTGTCTAGTCTATATCCATGTATCGGTAGACAAGACGTCTGAGTTGGAGCCCTCCAGTAGGGAGTGTTTGTTTGTGGGTTACAATGAGACTTCAAACACTTACAAGGTCTATACTATGGAGTACAGGAAGACAATAGTAAGAAGGGATGTAAATTTTGAGGAAGACTTTGCATCCATGAAGTCTCATGAGCCTACTCCAGTGGCAAAAGGATGAGGAGCATGAATCTTTGAAGGTTGAGCTGGGGTCACTAGTGATTTCTAGGGAAGTACAACAACTTTCAAGTGAAGAGGGGGAGACGGTATCCCCTTCCACTTATGTCAAGAGACCTCCATGGTTTTCTAAAAAGTTGAGGGATGCTCAAGAGAATGTTGAGTCTCTTAGGAGCACATTTAAAGAGAGAAAACCTATGAATACGTTTTCATACTATATGGCATTGATGAGCAACATTCAATATTCCAATCCTTCTAGTTTTCAGGAGGAAAAAAACTAGTAGGTATGGCGATATGCCATCGTGGAATACACTTCCATCAAGAACAATGATGTTTGGAACATAGTTCCAAGACTGGAGGGGATGTCAGTTGTGAGTTCTAGGTGGCTTTACAAGGTCAAGCATGCATTTGTGGCAAGAGGGTTCTCCTAGAGAGAGGGAGTAGACTACGAGGAGAAACTTGGTCCAATTGTGAGGTACAATTCCATTAGAGTAGTTATGTCCTTGGTTTCATTTATGGGATGGAGGATACACCATATGTATGTGAAGAAAACATTCCTCAATGGGATCATTGAGGAACAAGTGTACATAAAGAAATCTCAAGGCTTTGAGGTAAGTGGGAAGGAGTCCCATGTGTGTAGGCTTAAGGGATCCATGTATGGAATCAATCACGCACTGAAATAATGGTATTCCATGATCGATGGATACCTACAAAGTACGGGCTTCACCAAAAACAAAGAAGATTCTAACTTATCTTACATATTTTTTCAAACTGCTCTGCTCATTTTGGTGTTGTATGTAGATGATTTTTTTTTTTTTGACGGGTGCAAAGAAGCTCATTGTAGGGTGCAAATAAAACATGGTAGTTGAGTTCAAGATGAAGGAAATCATCATGATGCATTAACTCTTGGGATTGGAGGTTTGGAAAAGACCAGGGGAGATTTTCCTTGGGCAGAGTAAGTATGTAGTTTAGATCATGAAGAGGCTTCATATGAAGGACTACAAACCTATGGCCACACCCATGATTACTAATATAAAGAGGGTGACAACTTTAGATTCAAAGTTGGTGGATCCCATGTTGTACATGTAGCTGATAGGTTCTTTGATTTATTTGTTCAACTCCAAGCCAAATATATGTTTTGCAGTGAACACCTTGAGTTAGTTCATGGTGGAGCCAAGGATAGAGAATTGGATAACAACAAAACATGTTCTTAGGTATTTGAGGGGAATAATGGAGTATGGTATTATATGTCTTGGAGATGGTGAAATGAATTTGTAGGGTTATACAAACTCCAAGAGTTACGTCACTCCGGGAGTTTGTCCTTCGGGGGAAACCAATAACTACCCGAAGTGCCAAAGGCCGAAGTAACGCTAATCGTTGATCTAATTTGGGTGCATTGTCAACCATTGATCAAGTACAATGGAAGGATAGATTAAAGCATAAATAAAGAAGTAATTCTAACCATTGATCTACTTCAGGAGTGTTCTCAACCATTGATCAATCATAGTAGAAGGATAACGTAAGTAGAGGCGTTAACCGAAAGAAAGCGATCACCACCGCTTTATGACTTATTCGATAGGTTATCACTTTGGAGAAATTGAACTACTCATAATTCTAGTAACCCGAAGTACCGAAGCTCCGAAATAACATCTGGACCATTAAAGTTTATGGACACACGTCAACTCAAGACTAACACTTCGGTGAAATTTAGTCTGGGAGAATTGGAAGTTTATAAAAAGAACAAACCCACGAAGTTGTGAAGCACCAGAGGAAATGACAACCATCCATCTCACGATTGAATCCCATTCATTAGATAAGGATAAGAAAATTGTGAGAAATGAGTATTTTAAAATAATGATCAGACCACTGGTCTGAAATCGTGATCAATGATGAGGATTAAAACCATGAATTGAAGTTGCTCGAAATACAACGCTATGGAAGACATCACTTTAGAGATAACAAGATTGGTTGAAAGAAGAGGAAACACTTAAATTAATAATCATGTGGTTCTATGCATATGGTCATATGAAAAACATGGTTTGAAGGAAGTTCCTCAATAGAACTCGATTTCTGCAACATTTGCAGTGACAAGTTTTTAGCCAGAACATAATAAAATGCAAAACAAGGGATTTGAAGTCTTTAAATCAAACCATTAATAATAATAAGAATATAAATTATCATTATTAATTCAAATGAAGAGGTGTAATGGTTCAAACTGAGGGACACACTGCTTCAAAATCATACCTATTAGGAGACTATACAAACAAAGAAGTATGGTGAACAAAAGGTGTAGTTGAATTTGTTGAAGTATATATATTTATATATATTGGATTGAATGAAGGTTCATTCTATCAAGTTGGTGCATGTTTACAAGTTGGGTCTTGTATGAGGATTGGATTCCTCACATCTCAGTTGGATCTGAGATCAACAAGCTGGGACTTGTTATGAGGGTTAGATTCCTCATTTCTCAATTGGATCTGAGAACTACAAGCTTTGTCTTGTAACAGAGAGTTGGGTCTCTCATAGTTGTTTTAAGTTGAAGATATTCAAAGATTGATCTTATGTATTCGTTCAAGTTAAATAAATAAATACAATATTATTCTTTTATATATTGGTTGAGAAATTGAAATAAATATATGTTTTTCAATTAATTTATGAAAAGTGGAAAATTGTCCAAAGTTTTGTGACACTGATTCACCCCCCCTCTTAGTTTCAAGTGTAAATTTAAACAATTGGTATCAGAGCAGGTGCCTTCAGCACAATTTAAACACTGGAAGGTAGATTATTAAGAAATGGGTGGAAAAATTGTTATCTCCACAAATGAAGCTCCCTTATTTGATGGAACAGATTATTCATCATGGAGGGAAAATATGAAAAGATATCTGAAGTTAAGAGGATATGGAGTTTGGGATTCAGTAGTAAGTAAGCCCTAGAACTAAACTACTTCAAAGAGAAAAACCAAAATGCAAACGAAGCAAAGAGAAACAATTCAGTAGACTTAAAAGAAATCCATGATGGATTGTCAGACCAAGTCAAAGAAAATATGAGGCACTACAAATTTGCTAAAGAATTATGGCTCCATCTAGAAAATTGTTATCAGAATGAAGCACAAGAAGAAAAGAAATCCTATCAAAGTAAGGAACATGACCCAGATAAAAAGGATTCATGTTAGAGTAAAGAAAAAACTTATAAGAAGAGAATTCTTACCAAGATAAGGAACAAGATAAAGAAAAAGAAAATTACAATAAGATTGAAGAACATAATACAGAGAAAGACATTTCTAATCAAAATGAAATGCAGGATTTGATGCAAACCCCAGTTAAAAATGAAGAAGATAACCTCATCAAGGAATTGAGGCATACCTCAGTAATCACTAAAGAAAAATTACATAATATTAAGACTGATGTTACAATTGCAATAGAAGAGATTCATACAGAGCCAAGAAATGGTATGCATATTAAAGTTCATATGGAGGCTATTGACAATCTTGAGTACACAACTATGTGCACTCTAGAGGATTTGGAGAAACTTCAACAAAAATATATGTTGCTACATCAAAAGTTAGATCAATCTAGCCATGAAGAGTTTGAACAGAGAGTTCAGCTAGAAGACAAAGAGATAAAGATCAAAAGATTGAAGATTAAAGTTGATCATCTGATAAAGGAAATAGAATAATTGAAAAAACATGATAACAAAAGCAAAGAAGTACTAAAAGAAACAAAAGAGTTATTTAACAGTCTAAAGACTCAACTTGAGGAAACTAAAGAAAGTGAAGAAGCCCAAAAGATCCAATTAACTAAAAAGGAAGAATCATGCCAAATGTTGGAATTGGAAGCCATCAACCTCAAAAGGAGTCAACTAGAAAACAAGGAAGAAATCAAAAGATTGAAAACTAAATTTTTTTATCTAACAAAAGATATGGAAGAGTTGAAGACATATGACAAAAATAATAAATGCAAATAAGTCTTGGATGAGAAGAAATAGTCATCAATCTAAAGAATCAACTTGAACATGCTAAGGAAATGGAAGAAGCCCTAAAGATTCAGTTGACTAAAAAGGAAGAGACATGTCACATGTTGAAATCAGAAATAGTCAATCTCAAAAATATGATTGAAAAGACAAATAAAATTGTCAATTTCCAGAATAGCTCAGCTATCCTAGATAATATTTGGAACAATCAAAGATTGGTTGATGACAAAACTGGTCTTGGATACAATAAAAAAGAAGACAATGACAAGTAGAACACCATTTACAAACATGAGAAAGGATCATCCTTCTCAAAAAGAAAAGGTGCAATTAAAAGTCATGAACTTTGTTAAGGAAGGAAGCTATAGAATTAAAAAGGAAGAAGAAAATCAAAAGACAGATCTCTCAAGCCAAAATAAATTCAATAATGGAAACACCTTCAATGGTTATTTCTTTTCTTGTCATAACTTTGGTCATAAAACAATGGACTGCAAGAAACTAGAGAAAGGATATACCTGAAAATCCAAAAACTCAATTAGATGTTGGAGATGCAATTTTGTTGGGTACACAACAAAAGTTTTTCATACAATGAGATATTACAATTGTGATAGGTTTAGGCACAAATACCAAAGCTGCAGGAGTTCAAAAGGCCAATCCTTAAATAATTCATACAAGTCAGGGAGAAAACCTAATACAATTTGGAAGAAGAAAGGAGATGACAAATCTCCAAAAACACATTGAGAAAGAGAAGGTCCAAAAAGTAGAATATCTCATAGAGAGATATGGAGAAGAAAATCTGAAGGAGAAAGAAAGAAAGATGATATTACACCTGAAAGTGAAGAAATTAACAATAAGCAAATGATGGGTGAAGGTCCTAATAAGGAATGTGAAACTAAATATGAAATAGATCAAGCTCAAGAAAGGGAAGTCCCTATAGAAGAATATGACACAATCCTGATGATATCATAATCCTTTAGCCAAAGAAAGAAAAATCATTGATAGGGGGAGTTGTAGAATACAAGAAGGAGAAAATTGACAAAGGAGAGCATCGCCTTAGGGGGAGTATAACCTCAGAGGGAACAAGAAAAGTTACTTTTTGTCATTTTTGTAAAAAGGGGAGAAGAGAAAAAGTAGTAGAGAAGTTCAAGGGGTATCATTCAGCAAAGATCAATTGATAACAAAATTGGTATAAAATCAATTGGTATCAATCCTCAAATGATATTCCAGTGAAATATCAAAAAAAAGAAAATAAAAAAAAGAATAAGAAGCAGATCAAAAAGATTAGTAAGATTCATACTCTTGTTCTATTTGACAAAGGAAAGTCAGTAAAAAATCAGGGGGAGTATTTTGGTTATCAAATAAGAAAGTAATTAGATTAAGGTTTGAAATACTTGATCACTACAAATGGGTATCACTACAAGTTGGTATCAATAAGACTAGTTATTTGAACACAAATATCCCAATAGAATGAGATAAAAAGTTAGTAAATTCACAGAGGGAGAAAAATAGTCAGAGCCTCACTCTTTGTCATTGATGTCAAAGGGGGAGAGAAGCAGTAAAACAAAGTTAAGTAGAAAAAAAATTGCTATCAAATAGAAACGAATATCAGTGATAGAGGGAGAAAAGGTATGAAATCATTTTGTTTTACAGATATGTTTCCCTCAATGACAAAGGGGGATATTTTTGGAATTATTGATTATGTGTTGTCATTGATGGCAACATGAGTCCAACATGTACAATAATCAGAATAAAAGAAAGATCACCTTGTAGCAGAATAAATTCGTGATCATTGTTGATCATGATAGGATCAACAATGATCCCATGACTCTAAAGCTCAGGAGAGGTAGCATACAAAGAATCCATGTATAGAAGGAGTAAAGAATGCACAAATAATTTTTAAAAGGCCAGGAGAAATAGCGATGAAACATATCAAAAGCAAGAAACATTAATCAAAGCTTAGAAGGGAAAGCACATTGTAGAAACATGATAGGGATCAAATTCCCAACAGATCAACGATCTTGGTTCAGTTGGAATCCAAGTATAAACCCAAAAAGATCAGAAAAGATGACACATAGGAGGCTCAGAAGAGATGATGCACATGATCCATCCATTATCATTTTGGGACAGAGGACCATCATATTGAGGGGAAGTCAAAGGTTGGGAAGAATTAGATCTCAACCGACAGATCTGAAGAAGGAGCTTCGGGAGGTTTTCCAGACGTTAAGATCAAGGATTCACGAGATCCAGAAATAGATGAAATACCGACAATCATTGGATCGTGTTAATATTTTCGCATCAAATAAGGATCGTTAGATGAAGTCAAGTTACTCGAGGTTTATTCGGGGAATCTCACTCCGAGAGAATTGGGAAGTGGGAAAAGAGAATAACCGAAAGTCCCGAAGGCTGAAATGAATCTATACCATTGATCTATAACTGATCACAATCATTGGATCAAGGACTCTCGAGATCTCGAAATAGCCGAAATCTCAACAACCGTTGGATCTTGTTAATATTTTTGCTTCAAAGAAGGATTGTTAGATGAAGTCAAGTTACTTGAGGTTTATTCGAGGAATCTCACTCCGGGAGAATTGGGAAGTGGGAAAAGAAAATAACCCAAAGTCCCGAAGGCTGAAATGAATCTAGACCATTGATCTAGAACTGATCACAGTCATTGGATCAAGGATACCTACAACCGTCAGATCTACGAGGAGGACATGTGACACATCAAGCAATCCATGTCAGTAAATACCACGTCAACAAGGACACGTGGAACAATCAAATGGTGACAAGTGTCAAGGTCCAGTTGGAATTTTAGGTATACATAAGTCACAAATCTAATTGACACGTGGCAACCACTCAGCTAGTGACAAGTTAACAGTGACGTCAGCAAGTTACATCACTCTAGGAGTTTGTCATTTGGGGGAAACCAACAACTACCTGAAGCACCGAAGGCCAAAGTAACGCTAATCATTGATCTAATTCGGGAGCATTCTCGATTGTTAATCAAGTACAGATGAAGGATGGAGTAAAGCATAAATGATGAAGTAACGCTAACCGTTGATCTACTTTGGGAGCATTCTCAACCGTTGATCAAGCATAGTAGAAGGATAGCGTAAGCGGAGGTGTTAACCGACAGCAAGCGGTCACCACCGCTTTATGACTTATTTGGTAGGCTATCACTCCGGAGGAATTGAACTACTCAGAGTTATAGTAACCTGGAGTCCCAGAGTACCGAAGCTCTGAAATAACATCCAGACCGTCGAACTTTATGGACACACATCAACTCAAGATTAACACTTCGGTGAAATTTAGTCCGGGAGAATTGGAAGTTTATAAAAATAACAAACCCATGAAGCCGCAAAGTACCGAAGGAAACAACAACCGTCCATATCACGATTGAATCCCAACCATTAGATAAGGATAATAAAATTATGATAAATGAGTCTTTTAAAAGAATGATCAGACCATTGATCTAAAATCGTGATCAACGATGAGGATTAAAACTGTGAATTGAAGTTGCTCGAAATATAACACTCTGGAAGATAACAAGATTGGGTGAAAGAAGAGGCAGCACTTAAATTAATAATTTCGTGGTTCTTCACATATGGTCATATGAAAAACATGGTTTGAAGGAAGTGCCTTCGTAGAACTCGATTTCTACAACATTTGCAGTGACAGGTTTTATCCATAACATAATAAAATGCAAGACAAGGGATTTGAAGTCTTTAAATCAAACCATTAATAATAATAATAATATAAATTATTATTATTAATTCAAATGAAGAGGTGTAATGGGTCAAACAAAGGGACAAAATGCTTCAAACTCATACCTATTAGGAAACTATATAAACAAAGAAGTATGGTGAACAAAAGGTGTAGTTGAATTTTTTGAAGTATATATATTTATATATAATGGATTGAATGAAGGTTCATTCTATCAGGTTGGTGCCTGTTTACAAGTTGGGTCTTGTGTGAGGATTGGATTCCTCACATCTCAGTTGGATATGAGATCAACAAGATGGGACTTGTTATGAGGGTTGGATTCATCATTTCTCAGTTGGATCTGATAACTACAAGATGGGTCTTTTAATAGAGAGTTGGGTCTCTCATAGTTGTTTGAAGTTGAAGATATTCAAATATTGATCTTATGTATTCATTCAAGTTAAATAAATAAATAAAATATTTGTTCTTTTATACAATGGTTGAGGAATTGAAATAAATATATGTTGTTCAATTAATTTATGAAAAGTGGTAAATTGTCCAAAGTTTTGTGACACTGATTCACCCCCCCCCTCTCAGTGTCAAGTGTACATTTCAACAGGTTTGTCCCATTATTATGGCCACATTATGTTCATTATTCCCTTGGGTACCTCCGTAGGTACCCCATCTTATCCTCCTTAGGTGCATTACACTTTTGGGGGTGAGGCATCATGTCAACTATCAATATTTCTATCTCTATAGGGTCAAGTTGTTGTGGCATAGATGCTTCCTTATATTTAGATATTGACTCAACAACTTGGTAATTACAAGTTTTGTCATATATATTGATGTCCTTCTCACACATGTAAATGTTTTCATTCGAAGCATTTCCCCCTTGGGGATGGGTTCCCTAATTCCCCCCTTTCATAGGTGTAGTGTTAGGATTTTTATAGCAACCATTTTCTAGCCTTGAGGAGGAAAATTACTAGTAAGGACGACATGTTTTTGTTGGGAATCCCATTGTTATAACAATTTTTTAGCTTCCTCCATCTTGGAGCATTGATGAGTTAAGTGGTGTTCCTTACACAACTTGCAAGGAAACTTGACTTTATTTTTCTCATTTTTAACCCAACCAACATTATTAGTATCATTTTTCATTGTAGGCCCCTACATAGAAGTTTTGTTATTTCCTTTTTTCTTCCCCTTGGGTTACTATCTTCCCTTTATCTTAGAGGTTTGAATTGAAAGGACATTGGAGGATTATGCAAGGCCTCTGATATTCACAATATTTTATACAAATCCATGTGCATTCAAATATAAGGACATCTATCCCATTTGGTTCTTCACTTGAGTAGTCATAGAATTTCATGTAGAACAAATCACAACATCATCATGAGGTCCTAGTTTTTGTTTGGTGGGGTCTCTTTTAGGTCTCGATGCATCTGAAAAAATATCATATAAAAGTCTAGATTGTGAATAAATCAAATATAACTAATGGGATTTCATTATTACCTCTTCCTTAGTTGATTCTCCTCAAAGGGTGATATCTTTGGAAATAGGAGGAACTGAAGAATTCATAAATCAATTAGCTAAGAACTAGTCAATGATATCTTCTTTGATCATTCAATGTTTGCTCCTCCACTCATGAATGTGATTAGGGATGTGGGTGGATCTAATTTGTTGAAGTGATGCTAACATCTTTGTCATCATCTCATAATGGATTGAAATCCAGAAACACATTATTAACACCACTGCTAAGGATGAAAAATTATTATGTGAGGTTCATGGCCATTGAATGCACCGCTTTGCTGAAATCTCTATCAGGGTTCATTGGAAAAGTCTCAATATAATACTATCATCCATCAAGGAGTTTGAGGAACAAAAAATATGGAAAGTCATAATGCGATTTTATGGGTTTTCTCCAGATTTTCCTTTAAACTTAGGAATTTTAGAAGTCGATTTGGTTAGGATGCGAGGCCAATTTGGATTGTGATGTATCAAGTCATTAGTTAACTTATATAAGTCTGATAAATTTAAAGTTTCCAAGAATGGAAACTTAGTAGTGGCAATGGACCCATGATTCCTAGATAACTAGTTCAGAGACATGTTACCCCTAAAACTATCCCCTATCATGTTTCTACCCCCAAGGGATAAGGTTTATTGCATCTAATAGTTATGGTAGGTAAAATCCACCAAAATGATTTTCCATACTATACGCTATTGTACTCCCTACATGGATGATGAAAGAGGGAATAAAACCACTCTCGATTGATGGTACAAACCTAGGGATGTGTCCATCCCCAACAGATAATATTGAATTGAGGCAGTATTACTCCCTAACATTGTGTCAAAAGGTGGGAAATTTGTGCTAAAATGTGGCGAGCTTGTATTGAAATGTAACAAATTTGTGCTAAAAGGTGACATCCCAAAAGAGACATGACCACCACTCTGAGGGATATAGACAAAGTTCCCACTTCCACTAGATGGTATTAACATGGGGAAACTAAGGCCCCTCATAGCAGTGCGATAGCTAGGAGTAGTGATACCTACACCTAATGTACTAGTAGTGTTATCCATCCTAGACAATTGATATAGAGGATTATCATAAAAAAGAAGAGTTGGATTTCTAGGTGGGAATTCACGAACTTGGATGAAAAGAGGGATTTGAGTGTCAGTCAAAGGTGGGTTAAAATTGGCTATAGATGGACCTGGAAGATCTTTGAACTCAATATTATCTTGAAAATAAGGGGATCATTCCCTTCATGCTATATTAACATGGCCATATAGGCCTATTAAAATTTCCTTGCCTGATAAATCATTATAGTTGGGATCTTCTTCTGAATGTTCCTCCCTTTCAAGGCTATTCAAGGTTGTGTGATTTTCATCTTTTGACTTACTTGGTGGAGGGTCAATACCAACCAACCTCCACCTAGTAACATGTAGTTGTTCAATTTTAGGGGGGGTACCTCTAAACCTCTAATACTAATAGGGTGGTTGATTATCTACCTTGAACTAAAGGAATAGACAAAACAAAAGACTTAGGTTGTCTACCATTAATATCACCAAGCACTCCACTAGAAAAATTCCTAAAAGTATGCAATAAACAAGCAAAACTCCGAAATATTAGTCCATGATAGTTAATCCCAAAGTCTAATAAGTGAAGAGCCAAACAAATTTCCTCCAAAAATTCATCTCGGGGTGATCAGGGCCCAAGTCTAACTAGTGAAGGTGTGGGAGACAATTACAGTAACCCTCTCACAACAATCACCCAAAGTGAAAGTACCTTCATGGACATGGGCTCCCTCTAAAGGATCTAAGGTGGATGTTATGTGATTGTCTCAGGTATCGCAAGAACTTACTACTTGCAACCATCTAGGTTAAAACCTAGGAATAACACCGATGTTACCAATTCACAAAAGGTAGATGAGCATAAAAATCATGGGTCAAGTGTGTGTGTATGGGTAGGGAATACATGAATTCATCCTACATCTGAAACCCTATAAAGAAATGGTTTCACCATGAAGACTTGCCAATTCTACCAAAATTCACATACACACATAACCCACTAAACAAGTAAGAGAGGATATTATCTCTATACTTTCTGAGATTGGCCTTTTGCTTCACATACATGTAAGGTGCACTTTCTTGACAAGTGTTTTTTCTACTATTGGATTTTCAACACTCCCAAATGGTTCTAGTTTTGTTTTTGTAGCCTTGGAGAATTTACTCTCCATCCTACACCAAAGCCCTAAACCTATATTTTATGTTTTTTTTTTATAAAGAAAATGATCTAGCTTATTTTAGATGTTAATTGTTACTTTTTTAAGGTTGTTGTTTACTCAACATGGGAAACATAAATAAAACTTGTGATGTTTAAAAGCTTTAAGATTGTTGGAAATTTAAATACATTGATGAACATTCAAAAAAGTGTTTAATAAGATATTTCATTGAATTTAATAACTCATTAAAATACTTGAAATGCAAGAAAGGAAGAAACCAAATTCATTATACATGCTATGCAACATTTGTTTTGAATTTAATTAAAATACCATACAAATCAAATTATCTAGAAATGAATCTACAAAAACTATGAAAATGCCTAAAACATAAAGAAATATATATATTTTTTTAATTTTTTTTAATTTTTGTTTTGTTTCCACTTATCAATGAAGAAAGCAATGAAAACACATTCCAATCCCTAACCCCGAGATTCCAAAACCACAATATTGAAAGAAAGGTAAATACCAAGCAAGGAAATTTCAAGCATGTGATTATTTTTTCAATTTACAAGAGATACCCACGATTGCATGTGATTATTTTTTCAATTTACAAGAGATACCCACGATTTTCTCTAAGGAAACCTACATGCGCCTGTAGATTTATTGAAGGAAAGTCATGGGAACCTACGTATGTAACTAAACATAGGTGCATGTAGACATCCAAAAAGGTAGAAAAAATCAATAAATGGGTTAAATATGTAAATTTTTTCTTTGTACAATAGCAAGAAAGGGAAAGTGTCAAAAGAAAAATTTAGATCAAACTTCAACAAGCTGAACAAAACAACGGAGACCTTAAGAGGAAGAAACAAAGGAGACCTTAAGAGGAAGAACTCACAAATTTAACCTTGGTGGTGTTGCCAATTCTATTTTAGGGAACACCCCCAATTACTTAGGGTGAATAATTGATAGAGAAAATAGAAGATAGTTAACTAATTTACAAAATTAGTTGATTACAACAGGTAACTACCTAAGACAAGATGAGACAAGACGATGGAAGAATAATTGTGATCAAATGGTTTATATATTTATGTTGTTAATATGTATTCTAAATACTTTCTCAAGATTCCAACATTTACTTTAGACCTACTCACAACACTAAAAACAAACCTTCCTCAAATCTAAATGGACATATAAATGTGAATTATAATAAATACATAGAATGATAACATAAATTCACAATGGTTTATATATTTATGCTGTTCATATGTATTCTAAATACTTTCTCAAGATTCCAACATTTACTTTAGACTTACTCACAACACCAAAAACAAACCTTCCTCGAATCTAAATGGACATATAAATGTGAATTATAATAAATACATAAAATGATAACATAAATTCACTATGCATTGATTCTAACTAACATCGGGAGGTTAGTCCATACTCAAATCATTAATTAAAATAAAATCATCAAGTACTCAATGCACCATGATTTGTTTTTGGGAAAAAGAGAGATATTCATAAATATATTAAATATGAACAATAGATACAACCTTATACATAATTAATTTTATCAACAGCTTCATCATCAGAGTTTGGGTTCCTCTTTCCTAGACAACTTATCTTCTTACACTCCACCTATACTCTCTAACTTTACAGTGGTTGAGAAAAATATTAAATGTTTTGACCCAACTCAAAGTTAGAAATAAATTTAGAACCAACTACCAAGGGGCTCTAAAGAGGGGAAAGAAAAAAAATCCAAGTCTTCTCCTCCCACGATTACTCCAACATATCCTTGCTCTAAATGGATTCTTTCCCCTTCTCACAACGAATAACCCTTATTTATATCAATAAAATGTGGTTAAGACAGTTGGAGGCAGAAGTTTGGGGGCACATGGCTTCCATGGCTTCCATTCAATAGCACGCATTTGAAGTCACCTATGTGTTTATTTAAGACAAGTAGTGGGAAGCTCATTTGTTTCCTAAAGACAAGTCGTGTGCATGTCATAAATGCAAGATAAATACACATAGAGAGGAATAATAAGGTAATCAATGGCAAGTAAATGGGAAATAAGGTACATGTGGTTAAAGGTGACCAAATATAACTATAAAAACCTTCTTGTGCAACTATTCATATAACAAGTTATTCCTTGTGAGTGTAATCATATATTATGATTAGACTTATAAAATCAACATCAAAGTATTAATTTTGTATAAAATAAAATAAGTTGAGGGATTAGTAATTACTATGAATTTTTAACCTTTTAGTTGGACAATTTCATCATCCAAGTGTAAATAAATAGGCAATTCCCCAATGTTGTTAACAATTATGACTGAAGAGAGAGTCAGATCAATATCTGAAGCATGGGTATTAGGACCATGAGTAAGGGCGCCAATATTACTAAGGGTGAAATAGTCATTGGGGCCCTAGAAGTAGGTGCATGATAAGGGGAACCAATAGTATGTGTAAGAGTAATGGAACCAGTAATAGGAGCGACAATAGAGGCAGCAAGAGTAGATGCATGTGTGCTACTCCCAATACTCATGACATCATGTCTTAAGAATTGCTCTATTTTTTAAAATTTATTTTAATGTCATGTATAATTCATCAAAATTAATAAATTTCACACATTCAAGAAACTGAGTTCATCAAATTTCAAAATTTCATACATTGAACCGATTAATCCTTAAAAGTATGAATTATTGTCTTTTGATGCTTTCTTCAGAATTGTCTGACATCAAAGTTTTTAGTTCTTGTGTCCATATTTTAATTAGATTTATGGTATATGTGAGAGGGTTAGGATCATCAACATAGAAATAATGATCAATATGATATTATGGGGAATTTGAGGTCTAAAATGGATGTCCTAAGGAAAATATTAAAATAATAGTTGTGAATTTTCAAAGGGAAAGAAAGAAAACTATTTTTTTGCATCGTATTTTTGACTCATGTATTTACAGGTTTACTTAAATTTCAAGTGTATACACTCACTATATGCGGAATTGAATTCCACATCCAAAGACTACCCACTTTGCATAATTTTGATAGACCTATAGTGAGATAAATTGGAAATACATGAACAAAATGTGTTTATTTTCATGTATTTTTAGTTCATGCCATCTTGGGTCTATCAAATGTATGTAGAGTGGGTACTCATTGAATATGGAATATAATTATGCATCCAACGAGTGTCTACACTTGAAATTTGAGTAAACCTATAGGGAGATAAGTAAAAAATACAATTAAAAAAAGTAGTTTTTTTTCCTTTCCCTCCAAAAATATTTACCCTTATAGTTGACATCATCATCTTGAATCCTATTGTTTTTTTTAAATATGATTTTGATAGTATATTTTTTGTTTGAGGCTCATTTTTACTTCAAAATCCCCCTAATGTGAGGCAAGGTGGAAACCTACAAACAACTAGCAATTAAGATGGATTAAAACAATAATAAACATTGATAAAAAAAAACACATAAATGTTATATTACATTACCTGCTCTGCATCAATTTCTTTGTCTCGATCAACCTACAACATAAATGCCAACATGTTAATTAGGTAAAATATGAAAGAAGATAAAACTAATGCAAATCATATTTAAACACATTATTTAGTAAATACCGACTAAAATTGTAAAACATAATTACATGTTCCCTTAATTTAGTTCATATTGCAATAGATCAACATGCCATTTTGCAAAGACTTGCTTAGAATACCATGGCCATATTACCATGGAAAATACTTGCTCAGAAAACTTGCTAAAGAGGGAAGATATTGGTGCAAGCAATGGACTCTCCAGTTATGATAATGTGGCAATAATTTTTGACAAAGCATGTTTTGACATTAAATTTGTTTGCAAAATAATTTTGGTAACATTTTATTTACTTGATGTATATTCACTTACAACAAATCAATTTTCAAACCAAGGAACTTTCAACTTTTCAAATTTAAATAGATACAAGGTTAAATGTTCATATTTGAGATCTATTTTAATGAACATTCACGAACAAATCATCATCATTTAAAAATATTCCTCAACATTCATGGACAAAGTAACTTTATTATATTCCTAAAAATCATAATTGAAACATATACAATCAAATTCCCCACAAGTACGCATCAATGGCCAAGATTCTTCATAATGTGGCATAGGTTTAAATTGTGCATCTTCAAAAGTGAAATTGATGCCACAATCACAAGTTGGGATGGGATCGCAAGTTGGGATGGGTCTGACATACATGGATGTGTCACCACTTTGTTGTGTGATGAGGTACTTTTATTCCACATAGCCACAATAATTTCTATTCCAATCAAGCTCTTTCAGTTGGAGATAGGAAAATAGGTGTCAAGGAGGTTGGTAAGAATTTCATTGGTGGACTAGACAGATCTAGAAATCATGAATGTATCAGTGCATGGGGAATTCAAAATAATGTATGAAATTTTGGCCATGGTTGATGAAAATGGTGAATAGATGGGTTGAATCAATATAAATATAAAAAGTAGGACAATATCCATAATAGGAATCTGATGTGAATTCATTCATGATGGCATGGCAGATTTTTGTTTTTTCTTCTAATTTGCGATTGCTGCAAATAATTCTCGATTTGTTGGATTTGAGCCCAGTTTGTTGGAATAATGGAGGCATAAACCATTTCTCTAGTGAGTCAATCAACCAACGTTTTTACAACCATTCAACTATTGAGATACACAAAAACCTTGAATGAACAAAAAAACTAGCATAAATGTTTGAATGAACAAAAACCAGCCTAAATGCTCGATCAACCTACAACATAAACACTAGTATGTTAATTAGATAAAACATGTATAAGAAAAAACTATTGCAAGTCATATTCAAGCACAATCAATAAATAATGATTATAAATTGTAAAACGTAATTACCTCTTTCCTTAATTATATTCAAATTGTAATTGATCAACAATTCCTTCCCCATAGCTATTGGTTTTACTACACAAACCACAACTTCATTTCCATCATGCCCCTAAAAAATGAAATTAGGTAGATTTTCCATGCTTCAAGGATGTGAATTGTTTTTAAAAATTGTAACATTTCCTGAAGATTTTGGCCTTCCATCAATATATAGATTGTCCTTTATTTTGATTGGTTTCTTTCATTTGGTTATAATTTTCACAATTTCCATATCTCTGCATACTCGGTATATACTAGGCCAATCATATCCAATCTTTATATTTTTATGTTGGGCCAATTTACTCCATCAATTCAACTTCATTTTTTTATGTAACATTTACACCGTCCATAGAAGAGAGACTCAACCCATGTAATCTAGATGGATCAATTTGATATTCTCTCCCATAAATAACAAAATTAGTGTCCAACTCAGGAAGTGGGTTTGGTTCCAAGTTTTTCAAAAACTACTTGTATCTCAATGGAACTTCCTTGTCTCTATTAGTCTCATTGTCATAAGAGCATGCCCCTCCTTCAACAAGAAACAAATCCATACATTTTTTTAAATTTTCTTATGACATTACCACCTCTAGTCGATCTCAACCTCTTACTTGGCATTTCCCCTTCCCCCTTTTAAAAAAAACTACCATCATTATCTAAATAAATATATGACATATATCTATTTGCTTGTCTTTCCCATGCATAAAAATAAATTAACAATGATTTTACTCAAAATTTGATTAATGAAAAACAATCACCACCTTTCACCCTTCTCCCCACTCCATTCAAAGGAAGCATTACAGGTTCATCTTCCCTTGTGGGAAATGGATCAATGAGGCTACATCCAATTTTTTCCCACTCGCTCCCCCATACCACATCAAAGGGGGCGGGGGGGATTTTCTCCATATTTTTGTGTCTAATCTCCTCACAAATTCTCTACTCAAATGTATCAAGTGATATTACATCCCACCCTTCACTCAAAAAAAGTAGAATATGGCCTTCATTTAATTAATTCATCAGAGTTCGTTCTTGTTGATTGATTCTTATTTGGGACCACTCCTCTTTCCCTTTGTTCAAAGGATAGATCAATATGTATCCCATCCTTGGTGAAACATATAGATATGTCTTTCACTCTCGTCATGATAAAGACTATATCTATCTTCTTATTTATCAATATGTAAATTAAGGTACATAATTCATTAAATAAGTTGCATAAGTCAAGTAACTCATGCAACTCTAGTAGGTCACATAAGTAATTCAAGATAGGGGACAACTCAATATTTTGTATGGAATGTGCAAGGTGAAGAAAATAAAATAATATGCAAATCCCAACACAAAACAAGAAGTAGGAAACCAAAAATATCACAAACACTATATAGACACACCAATAACATTATACTCTTCAAGAGAAGCCTAAAAGGTCTAGACAAACTTTTGTATTTTTATCTTGTCGCTTCAAATATAAATGATTTTTTTGCACATTTTGGAAAGGAGGTCATAATCACTTCATGTTTGAGTTAAATCCATTGTAACATCCCGCTTTACTGAGCATACTATTATTGGCTTACTCTTTGACGACACTTTCTTGCAAGTGATACAGGTATGGTACACTGTGATTTCATTCAGATTTTTCTGCAAGTGATATGTGTATGGCAATAATCGTGATTCTCATTCAGACATGAGTTATATATGATGATGTTGAGGTGTTATGGCTTATATATATATATATATATATATATATATATATATATATATATATATATATATATATATATATATATATATATATATATATATATATATATTCACAGATGTTTGACAGTCATTCCGAAAAGTATGACACATGAAATGTGACAGGTTAAGGATGTTGATGGCATCGATGGATTCCCTTAGACTCCGGATTGAGTCAGGGAGTGGATTGTATCTATTGAGAATTTCATTTCACACACATATGGTGTATGCTTGATTATAGTATGAATGATGTATATGGAATTATTGACAATGTTTTTTTCAGTGGATGCAGGCTTGACGATGCTTGCTAATCTGACTCACATAAGGAGTAGAGGGGCCATGCATAGAAACCAGACATTGAGGGAGAGGTGTGGGAGCATCCCTGTCATAGCCTACTAGCACTCCCACCATGGTCTGAACTGTAGGTTAATGATTACCAAGTTCGAAAGGTCCACGATGTCATGAGGGTAGACTGAGACAATCACTCATGGAGATTTCTAAGGAGCACGCAGTAAGGAGGAGTCCTTATTACTTACAAGCCCTTAGTCTCTCACAAGGTCGACCAAGTGGAGTCTTGAATCCAAGGTTCAGACAACTTCCAAAACAAGTCTAAGGCGAGTGGCACCCTTGGAGCACAAAGGTACGTCTTGAAGGGCAAGTCGCATAATTAAACTTAAGTCAATAAATCTAGATGGCCTAGAAAAACATTGAAATATTTAGACTTTGTTGGATTAAATAATTAATTAAACAATAGATTTAGTTGAAAATACTAACAAGAGTCTAAGCCTAAGCCTAAGATTTGGCCTAAGTCTAAGCTTAATTTGGGGACTAATTAAAATATTAAATTTGGGATAAATCTAATTCTAGGAAAATGTGGGAAAAATATAAAGATTGAATATAATGCACATGTGTGTATGAATTTTATAAAAAGGAAATTTTAAATAGAAATAAATAATAACTTGAGAGGTTGGTTGTACATAGAATAGAATCTAGAGTCAAACTACACTAGTCTAACTAGAAGCATACTCCTAATTAAACTCTAACTAAGATATAGTTAGGGGACACTCCTTAAATGAGAATCTGGGGAACAAAGGGACACCTAGGAGTGAAAATAGGAACACATTGAGGATTGTGAGGGATTTTGACCTTTAATTAAAATAAAAATGGTAATTACTGGTGTAACTCAGGGAGTTTGGTGCAAGTGTGTGAGTGAGTAATCCAAATTAGAATTTACTAAAAAGTTAATTATCTATGCATGAGGACATGTATCAATGAAGAAAAGTCTATAAAAACATATTCTGGAGAAGGGAAAAGGGATTTGATTTTGTTGAGCATTGTTATCTGCCAATTTTTTATTGGAATGTGTTTTACTTGTGAGAGTTGGGATACCAAGCTTGTAAAAAGAGTGGAAGCTCTTCCTTGCGAGGCAAGTCTTGGAGATATTATTGTCGGTTTCTTGTGTGTGGCCCCTTTGCGGCTCAGGGGGCTAAGGGGGAAGAAGAGTACCCCTAGCATTGGATGTGAGGTACCAATGAAGTCTCTGTGATTAGAAAGCAAAGGAAAGGAAGGAGCACAAGACTTGAAGGGAATCTTCATTACAGATGTTTCATTGGTCCTGGTATTTTTATATTCTAAATTTATTTATATTACGAGTGTATTAGTACAATAGATTGATAGAGTCATTGTAGAATCATTGGAAGGTATGAATTCCAAGTGTTAAGTTTTCTACCAAACGAATAATAGTTACAGTGTTATATTTTAAATCTTCGTTGTAAATTTCAAACGTTTTTAGAACTCTAATTGAGCGGCTTGATCCTCATTGTATAATGTGAATTTATATTGCGTATAGTCTGTGTTTAAAGTTTGTATTTTCATCCATATTTGAAATATGTTTGATCATAGTTTTTAGTTGAGATTACGTTAGGAAATTTAACAATGCACTGTTCATTGGTCAATTAAGGATTTAGTTCTGATTTCTATCGTGAGTTTCTTTGATAAAATTATTTCGAAATCCTAATTTAATTCACATCGTAGATCCTCTGTTGATTTTATGAAAAATAAATTCCATTTGTAATTTGGACCTTTGTTGATTTACTTTTAAATCCTAATTCAATTCTTATGATGGGATCTCTGTCAAATTGTATTCTGGATCTGAAACCTTGTATCTTTTTCCTGTTAATTCTTATGTCAATTCAAATTCGTTGTATTATGGACCTCTGTGTAATTTTTTCAAATCTGAACTTTATATCGTATTTTTCTCTCTCAAATTTGTTGTTTAATCTGAAGTACTGGTAGCATGAACGTGTGTGTTATTTTGAAGTTAAATCCATAGTTTTCAGAACCGAGGGAAGCTTGTTGAAGTCTCCGTAGTTTGAATTTGAACATGTAGTGTGTTATCCCTTTTTCCTTGACAAATTAATGCATGTGACCACAGTATAGAACCTAGCACTAGCAAAAAAAGGAGTTATTCAGAGGTTGTAAAATTTAACTCTCCTTTCCACCCGAAGTGATTACCGACCGAATTCGATCGCAAAGAGAAGTTGACCGGTAGTTGAAGGTTAACCCTAAACTTTCACTTATCTTCTTTGATGATTATAGACTTAATCTAATGGCTAGCAGAGATTCGCCTCACGCGATAATCTATGGTGGAGATCCACTCTGGAACTCCGGGCTTCGGGGTTTTCCCTACTTTCACAACTTGAGAATGTTTCATCCAGATCACCGAACCTCTAATGGGATTGAAGATCTGACGGCTTACACTCCTCTAAGATCAACATTTGTCGTCTACTCTGGAATTTGGGATTTCGGGAGTTTCTCACCTTTCTACAACTAATGTTATATCTGAACTAGTGAAGGTTGAACCCACAGATCTGATGGTCCTTGATTAACCGTCGAAAATGGTCAAGATTAATTCTGGGCTCTGGGAGTTCGGGAATTTTCTCACCAAATCAAATTTCACCCACCACCTCCCGAACAACTGAATTTTGAATACTAAGAATCTACAGACACATGTACCCAGTGTTTGAAGGTAAAGATTTACTCTGGACTTTGGGACTCTGGGAGTTCCTTAACCTTTAACTTCATGACTCTAATTCTGCCAGAGTACCAAATTACCGAACCTCCAAAGAATGAAGGCTCGTAGATCTAACATTCTGTAATTGATCTCCATATCTATGAGTGTCCTTCACTCTGGGACCTCAGAGCTTTGGGGTTTTCATATCTTAGACAGTTGGGACTCAAACTTACCGAATTGTAGAACTCTTACGGATCCAACGGCTAGTAATCGCCCATTGATCTACAGTATAGATTCACTCCATGACTTCGGGCTTCGGGGCTCACCTAATACAAACAACTATAATCCACTGAAGTAACGAAGCCCAAAGGTGTTAGGGTTTAATGAGTGTGCATCTCTTGTGTGATCTAACAGTTAAGGGATTTTGACTCCTCCCGATTAGATCTCATCCACTCAAACCTAAAACAAGGAAATTCTCCTCCTGGAGACTTACCCTCACTTTCCCTCATGGAGATTCGTCACCAAGATGACTCTTTTCTCTGGCACACATGGTGTGTTCCCTCCTGAGATCTAAACTTTAATAGGCCTCCTGCTCACTTAATGTGATTACTTTGTGTAGTTTCATCGTCTCTTCTTAGATTTTTACTTCAAAAGGGCCCTTCTGTGAACCTCTTGCTTTGGCACTGGGTAGGCCTTGTTCTGTGACTCCTAGAAGAGAAATTTGTATCTGAAAACAAAATTGAATTCTCATTTCCAGAAACTGACATTACACAGACACAAATTTTACTTATCATAGTATCTTGATTTAGAAAGTACACATGAAGTTTATAGTCTCCTCTCGGTGGTTGATAGTTTCTCTTTCAATTTTTTTACATATATCTATTATGCTAACTCATAATGTTTGATTACTTGATTTGTGCATTGGAGGGTTGTCCAATTTTAATTAATGACTGATGCGTGTATTTCCTTGGGAAAAGTGAGACATTTGTTAAATGGTGACTTGTAATTAATTGATGAAATTCATAAGGATATGATATATTATCTATATGATGGTTAGTTATGGCTTTTATGACATTTAAAGGAAGGAAATCTTGACTAGTAATTGGGATTTTAATGATTTAAATTGTGTTATGATTTGGTACTTTACTGATATTGATCCTGAGTCTAGATTCGAGTTTGGATAAGGGAATTAGATGCTTCCTTGTTCCTTAGAACAGTCACCAGTCTTGAGACCTTAAGTGGTCAAAATCAATCAGATGAATCCTGGACTTGATAATTGACTATGTGTCTTGGAGGTCCTAACCTTGCAGGTAGATTGGATGGGTAGATATTTTTGATTGCCTTGTATGATGATTTTTTCTATTAGAAGAAATGATGATGTGTGATGAAACTGGTTGTGGTTGATATTGAATAATTGTGATGTTGTACTCTTATTGTATGTGATGTTATGTGATATGGAAAATCCTTAATACATTGAAGTTGTATATAAATCTAGTTGTGCAATGATATGAATGGAATAGAATGTGTATTGTCGAAGTATGTTAATATCATGTTTCACTTGTTCAAATGATGTTTTATTAATGTTTAAAAAAACAAATATCTCATATCGTTTCTCAATTACTTTAAGACGTAACAAAGGGGTTGTTACATCCATATTATGATGATAGTTAATGCAACTAACTGTGGTAGCATCATTGGCAAGCCTTACCTAGCTCAATTCCTAAACCAATCTGAGTGAGAACTGTGATATCCAAATTTCTACCAAGATTGCTATTTTTGACAAAGGTATAGGTAGTATTTAAGTCAATGTCAAAGAAAATATGTTATCCCTC